>JBCEWB010088952.1:0-12544 GCA_039654565.1 Peronia peronii
TATCTATCTATCTATCTATCTATCTATCTATCTATCTATCTATCTATCTATCTATCTATCTATCTATATTTATTCATTATTTATTTATTTATTTATTTTATGTTATGCCATGGTTTCCATTCCAGTCGTGCGTTGCCTAGCCTGTCTGTTTATTGTTCTACAAAAGAACTCACACAAAATTAAAATAGTCCAAAATCTAGTTTTATCAATACAAAACAGAAGGAACCTGAACCTGATCACTTTGTACCGTTTGCATTTCAACCCCTCATACAGTCTGCAGGCACACTTACACACATACAGACACATAGACACATCCATATGCATATCTATATCCCAGGGATGATTTCTTACCACATGTATCAATATGTGTCTATACTATAAATCTACAACAAAACCTAGAAAAGTTTATGCACTCAAAAATTGCTCAATGTTTCTGAAATTTGGCACACAGAATGGTTGCATAAAAATCTGTGTTTCTCCTTACATAAACCCAAAAAAAGCCTTTTATGTGTCACGTTATTCTAAAAAGGCGATAATAATTGAATAATAAATTCGCGAGGGTGTTTGATCCGAATTGTATTTTCGATAGAATAATACATTTTGCTCGCATAACATCCAAAAAAAAAAAAAACACATTTTCTTCAAGTAACGTTCAGTTTAATCACATCAAAATACCAATATCGAGATGCGAACGCTTTGCCGTACACGTTCAGTCACAGGGCAATATCGGTTTGATCTATGATTTAAAAAATCTCCCACGAAGGCCGTGGGTTCTCTGCTTGTAATAAATATTTTCTGTTATTCAATACACAAGGTTAATCCTTATTATGATCTCTAATCTACCCGTACAGTTGCTATACACCTGGAATGTGCATCCCATCTATCATCCATACACATATAACTACTCACACCGGAGAAGTGCACTCGGAAGCTCGTAATAATGGCTTCATTATATGGCTTTATTACAAATGTCCACGAATTCAAGTACTTGACATATACCTACAGAATACATGCACAAATAAGATTCACACATATTTCCATATAAATAATCATATGGTCCTGAAACAGAGACACGTTATATATTGCACATTGACACATACTGCCATAAACTTCATTTTCCTGCTCAGTAAATAGACTAGAACAAGTATACAGTACAACTTCCTATTACACAACTCACCTGCATACCTGTCCGGTTTTTTTCATCCTTAAGAATCATGCGTTTCTAGCACGGAGCAATTAGGAAAAGGAACTCAAACGCTTATAGATTCTAGTGATGATGAAAAATCAAGAGGCTCAACGATGAAGTGGCAACATCTGCTCGAATGAGTGAAGCAATACGAGAACTACCGTAATTGATACCATTTGTATAACGCGGTATAATTTGAAGTTCACCCGACACACACATTAAATGTGCATTTCGTGTATTAGTGTATAGGCTGTTCATTTAAAATAGTATGAGCATCGCTAGTGCGAAGGAAATATGAGAACTGACACAAAAATTAAATATCACCGCTAAAAGATGGTCAAAGGTGTCGAAAATAAGTAAAGGGATACCGTGAAAGTTGGAATAAATATAAATCTATTATCTGTAACACTAGAAACCGATAATTGTAGATTTAAAGAAATGAATACAAGGTATAGTTTCACTAGGAATGAACAGTGCAAGAAAAAGAAACTGTATATTACAAATTATAATAACAGAGCACAAAAATGAGCATAGAGAATAAACGAAATCGGAATACAACTAAATAATATTGTACAGAAAACGGAGAATGCAATAAACAGATGACAAGAAGGAACTATTTCCGGAAAGAGAATACTATACATGCAGAGGGGAAAGCAAAATCCCCAACTGCTATCCAACAGGCTGTCAAGAGACCATTCTAAAGAATGGCAGACGCCTCAGGCAGAGAAATAAGGCAACTTGGTGTACGCAATTCCGGGAAACACAGTCGACATACCCGGTACTGAAAGAACCAACGCCTGGCAAGCATGTGAAAAGCCATTCTGGCTCCTTTCCAAGGTCATTAAATAGACATTCCATTGTTCACTGATCATGCACAGAAAATGTGTTGTAATTCAAAGCTTAGAAAAAAAAAGTAGCTAAAACAAAGAAAGCAGAATATCCACGATATAAACCATGTAGGCTAAAATCGATTTCCTGTTGGTAAAAGAGAATGTTTCATTTGGCGACTGAGATAAAAAGAAGAAACAATCTCTCGACAGCTAACTTTAATTAGTTTACGTTTTAATGAAAGGAACTCCTGTTCTGTACTGGGAAAAAATTGTCACAGAAGGGAATCAAGAACGGAATGATAAAATGCTCAATATGCGTGTTGTGTAATGTACTGATGGAATTTACTTATTTATTTATTTAGTTTGCGTGAGCAACAAAGCAGGAGAGGGTACGGGAGAGGAGGTCTGAGAGAGAAGGGGAGGGGAGGGGGTTGATTGATTTTCATTTATAATGATTTTGTTTCATTTCTGATTACCAATAATCTAACATTGTTATTTTTTTTGTTTCATTGTTTTGTTCTTCGTCCATTTTTATTATCTCTCTCTCTCTCTCTTTTATCTTTACCTATTTATCCTGGCAATTGATTAAGAGAAATCTGTTCATTATTCTATCTCTCCTTCAACTAGCAGTTTCTAAGAGTCCATGGAGTTGACATATTCTAGAAAATAAATAGACAGACTTCTTAGCCCTGTTGTTAACTGATTGTTACCGAGTTAAACAATACCTTCATATCTATAATGTCAGGAAAATCGCCGCCTTCCTCTCTTTGTCCATGGCCTCATCTGTGGAACATTTCCCATTAATTGAGTTGGTTATGTATGTATATTTGACTGACATTCCTTCTTTTACAAATGGTTTTCCAATTTAGCAAGCTCGCTATCATATTTTGTGTTGCTCTTTCTCATATGCTAGAGTTTTCACATTGCAGTGTCTATTTCAAGAGACATTTTAATTGACGACATGAAGACACAAGAATGATCTCATTATATGCTGCGCCATATTGTCAACACTAAAGTGAAATCATTAGCATTTTATGATTGGAAACTCGGTCATTCGCCATGGACAACTGCTGAAATCATCAATCTCTATATCGGGTGCAACCTATCCAAGACTTTAATACACTGACCAGAAAATAAAACCAAAAATAAATGACCAACAAGATACCTGCAGTGGAAATATGGGCACGAGAAGATGGGCTGGATGGAAGGCAAACAATGAAGCAAATTTCATGGCGATATTAATATGAAAAGAGATAAATATTTTTAAAAAAAAAAAAAAAAACACCCAAGAGAGATCTGTCAGATAGTGGAAATCTGTGAAATCATGGTAAAATTTTGAAAATAGTTGTGTCAAAGCTAGATCACTACTTTTCCATATCTCAAAAATTCATATGAAATCCAGGAATACTTCGCTTGAGCCCTAGTGCATCTTAAATTAATACACGTTAAACATCAAACTCTTGTGGTGTTTCTTTAACACGGATGTGAAAGCTTTAACACCATGGACCTGACATTCTCACAACCTCACGCGTCACTGACGCCTGGTTAGAGGTGCCAGATTAAGTAGTTTCTCATTGAATGAAATAATAAATTGTCTTGTGCCCAAGTGGAGATCGTTGGTGTTACCACTCAAAATGTCCCACCTAATTCGTGGAATAAATAATGGAAAATGATGATGTGAGGGCCAAATTTCTTCATCATCTACCCAAAAACGAGAAGAAGCGGCGGATAAATAACATTTTAGTTAAACACTTTCCATGCCAGTATGCTTGAATGTTTCAAACACTGATACCACTGTGTGCACAGAAATACAGAAAAGCGTCACAGATCCTAATTCACCATGAAGTTAGAAGCACAGTGTTGTATCCTGATCATGGTTTTCTTCTTGTCCCTATACATGTAGGTTCTCTGCATAATTATCTGTCACACACTTAATCGTGTTTTGGGCGAACAGGATAAAAAATTACCAACATGCCCTAATCACATGAGATCCAATACCTGAAACGCAAATTTCACAATTCAAATGGTGACATTCACTAATTTCATTATCGTATATTGGCCTTTTGTGAAGTACCGCATTGTACCAGGCTAGCCTGTTCAGACTGTGCAGGCACTGAATTCGATGCAATTACTCAGATTCAAAATAACCCCACCCCTTATTCTGCTTTTTGTGTGGAGCATCTCGTACAGATATTATATTTCAAAGCCAAGTATGGAAAAGAAAAAAATACACACACACACACACACACACACATTTTCCATAAATGACATCTGGATTACCGCTGTAGTCGACGAAGACAATGTAAGCAATTTAACACCTTTCGTCGAGAGTTACAGACCTACGGACATGTCGAAAAGCTCCAAGACAAGAAGAGACTCAACAAAGTATAATAAGTGGGATACAGACAAAGGGATTCCACTTTTGGTCCATAACTGACATCATCAAAATTCTCATGGAGACTTTTGGATACCTCAGAGTGTTCTGTGAATTAGGGACACGTGCCCGCATTTGCATTTGGACTGTACAAATGCAGTAAACTGGTCCCGTGCTGCTGATAAAGTAAATTGCACAACAAATCTGGTCATCATGCTAACTTGCCATCTTCAGGTGCTGATACAATATGGTAAGACAACAATGGCAGAATAAAAACAGATCAAAGGTTATCAATTTTATGGGCATCATTTTCCGACAGTAAGCTTTCCTTATCACAAAACTGACTGTAAGTTCGAAAAAAATATATCTCGGAAAAAGAAAAATGAGTGGATACCTGACAAAGAAGTCAGGACTGAAGAATGCAAAGGTAAAGAGAGAAAAGGGAGATCAGTATGCGTTGAAAAAACAGCGTGAAGCGATTGACTTACATCAGTGTGTTCCGCCGAGAGCTGTATTAATAATGCTTCCTGAGAGAACATGAACCTGTGCCTGGTGGATGTTATGTTACTTAAGATTCACCTGAGTCAGTATGGAATTCACTATGTATAATCTGTACATAGTTTATATACATGTATTTATTTCTTTTATAAAGGAGAAGAACGTGTACATAATACATAGTGAAATTATTAAGAGTCGTGAAATTTGTCTTTGAGAAATAATATTCCCAGACTTATTTCGTTTCACTGACAAATCTCTCTTTTGCATATCAAGCTGAAAAACTTGACTTGGCCATAACCGAAGTCGCATTTCTCCATTTTCACATGGACCGAACATTAAGTAGGTCAAATGTAGTCCACTTTTAAAGCAAAATGTTAATATAACAACTGAAAAAATCTGAAAATCCTGTGTAATTAAAGCCAGAAACACATTTTCAAAATAAAATTCAGTCATTTAGAACCTGTCACTCGAACATTTATAAAATGGGATACAAAGGCATTCCATTTTGTTTCATATCCACATTTGTAATGTCCACGAAAAGTAGGCTTTTCATTGCCAAACACAGACAAGGTTGTTTATTTCAATATGCAGGATTTTTATCCAGATTATATCCCCACAATAAGCCCATTATAATAATATAATGGAGTCATTATCACATTAAATTCAAAGCTGGGATGTGTGTCGAGATAACCTCCACCAGGAGGTTGAAAGACGTATATAGAATGTAATGAGATGTGTGATAAGGTGATAAGCTGAGATCAATTGATATATTATACATGAAAATGAAGAAGTGTTATCTGAAAAAAAGTTTTATTTTTAGTGAGGGGAAAGTGAAACAAGCATTCCGTATTATTACTGAATTTGAAATAACTTACTGAAAGTTTTAGTACCTTGTATCATATTTGTTTATTCCTGATAACATGTTTCGAATCATGAATTCACAAAATGAATTAAACAGCTATGTAATTAAAATATGAAATTGTTAATTCATGAAACGATCGAGAAGGAGATTAAATTTGTAAGAAAAGTGTTCCATTAAATAGGTAGATCTATATGTGAAGAAAAAAGAAAAAAATAATGTATAAAGTGTGGTTTGAAAAGGCAAACTGATTCGAGAAGTGACTAACCAGCACATGCGGAAGTTTCGAATACTATTCCATCTCTTGAGTGAGGTATATCCACCTGATCCAATCTGCCATACAGAAGTTTAAGAAATTATCCCGGTTACCGCCGTCGTGGAAACATGACCGCCTCTCTCCTGTCTCTCTCTCCTCTCTCGTACGCTCACTACTTCCCATTCCGCTCACTCACTTTCTCTCTCACCTCGCTGATCACGCGGGCTCCCATGCGTTGATTCGCCGACGTGGCTAAACAAAAACCGCCGTGTATTTCCCGCTTCAGATGTAAAAAGATGCGAAAAAATAAAAAGATTCAAAATGGGGACAAGCAAAATAATAGAGAATATTATGAGTGTATTTCTTTCTGCATATGGCAGGCCCTAAGCACTTTACAATCTATTGTTACCCATCAGATCCAAAGAAGACACTCAAAAATACGTTCTCAACATTTCAGTTTGATATACATTTTTACATGTGATTATCGTATTTGCCCCATTACAGCCTTGCCATCTTAGACTGATGAGTATCTAAATAGCAACCAATCAACTTTCGAGATAACCATCCACAAGAGGTTGAAAGATAAAATAGAACAAAAACAATCAACGTTTGGTTTATGACAGTTTGATATCTAACCTTCCCCGGCCATCGGAGCGTAAAAAGAAAAGGAGGCCATATTTGTGTATCAAATACACACAATTTCTAACCACATTTCTGTCTCAATTATATAAATCTATATAAACCTTCGGATTAACAGGCTTCACATAAATGTATCACTGCCAACCTAATTGTCCAGCGGAGTGAATAATAAGCATCTGCACATGTGAACTGATTCATTACAACCGATAGGGAACTTCGTGCGTCTTGTACATAGTATTCAAAAAATATTTTAAGAGTAAGAACATCGTGAAATCTGTCTTTGAATGGTTAATCCCTAGATTGTGTTATATTTCATGATTAGTCCCTTTTTTAAAATGTATGATATTGAAACACTTGATTTGACCATAGTGGCTTAAAATTACTGAAGTCGCAGCATCTATTTTTGTTTGTTTGCATGTTTCATTAAAAAAACAACAACAGAAAACAAAACAAAAAAACACAAAACAACAACAACAAAAACCCACAACGCTTTAACTACCAACTCCGCTGACATTCCAGTGCTTTTTATATCAAAATCCTTCGTAGTTCCACGTATGCATAAATGTATGTGCAGTGTTGTTGTGTTATTTGTACTTAAATTCGTTTTGTTGACTGTTTTATTCCGACATCTATTTCTCTCAATCTTTCCATCTGTTTGTTTATTGGTCTGTTTGTTTTCCTTTATTTTTCCTATCACTATAATCCGTTCATTCCTCACTCCACTCCTTTGCTAACTATGTATTTGCTTATGTGAGTCAACACGACCTTAAAATTTCCATCTGTTTCAAATTGTCCATGTCTGCGCTGAGGAGTATTCATTTCCTGCACTGCGATTTCCATCTTAATTTTCTTTCCTTTATCCAACAATATTTATCTTAGCAAAGTTTGCAGCTTTTCAAAATATCCTTTTTCCCATCTTCTCCCAATTCTCTCTCTCTCTCACTGTTTTTGTTCTTTTGTCTTATTTCGTTACTTTTGTTCTCTTTCTTCCTTCTGTTCTCTCACTCCTATGCTTCCCACACCCCTCTCTCTCTCTTTCTCTCACACACGTCCCTCTCATTCATCAGAATAATCCTGCCAATAATTCTACTTTTATATTTGCTTACATTAATTTCCTCTTCCTCTCATAACCCAATTCCTCCATTTTCCTTCCTTTCTGGGTCTATGCGTCTATCCATGTCCAAATCTTTTTCTTTCTCCCTCGTCGTCGTCGTCTCTCTCTTTCTCTCTCTCCTCTCACAATCTTAGCCTATCTCTCTTTCCCCCATCTTTTTCTCACATATTATCCATCGTTCTTTCTCAGATTCTTAGAATCTGTCTCTACCCCTCTCTCTCTCTCTCTTAGTACATAGATCTTGGCAGTGAATTTATTTACACCCTTCCCATACCTTTCCCCTTCCTCCCATTTTATTTTCTTCTTCGTCTTTTCCAAGATCTACCCCTCAGGCATCAGGAAGACAGACAGAGACACAATTCGGACAAGCATGTCAGTTTACCATCTGCCAATTCCCAAATCCATTTCTCTCTCTCTTTCTCTCTTTCTCTCTCACATACACACACACACTTCCCTTATTTTCTCGGAGGCTCTAGGTCTTTCCCTCCATCTCTCTCTCTCTCTCACACACACACTCTTTCTCACACTCTTTCTCTGATTTGATCTCTCTACTCTCTCTCTCTCTCTCAGATCCCCAGTTTTTCTCTTTCTCTGTCAGTCTCTTCTTCATAGTCTCAATCTCTCGCACTCTCTCCATCTTTCTCAGATCCCCCTTCTCCTGTCATTCTCTGTAAAAAACGACGACAGAAAAAAACGTGCACAAGTCCTTACACCTACCTCAGCCATGCACAAGACTTATCACTCAAACGTCAGGAAGACAGAAAAACACAACTCAGACGAACATGCCAGGCTGTAGTATAGCTTACTTTATCAGGGAACAACAACAAATCTTGTTTCCTGCATGTTTTGCCGTAGTTATGAGATCCTCACATCCGTCCAGTCCAGCTTATGGCGATAACAGGCGACCCAGGTTTCTCACTTTTCTTAACTTTGGAGTACATTTATTTTCACTAGTCTTACGAATTAAGGGGGGGGGGGGGGGAAGAAGGGTCCTGAAGGTGATTTTTTTTTACTATTGTTAAAGATAGGCTATTTTAACCTTTTCCATCGAATTCAGCATGTTCGAATTAGAGCAAAACAGTGAAAAAAATCAACTTTTTCAAATAGTTGCCATGGCAAGGCCGCCATCTTGGATTTCGGCATCTCTAAAGTGGCTAATTTCAAAATCTATCTAGTCCCCCAAATTTTAACAAAACTTGATGAAACTTGGTGAGCGTCTTTTTTTATATAATATCAACGTACCAACAGAATGGGACGCGCATACATGCTTGGTTTTGTTGTGAACATGATGTATTCCAAATTTGGTTAGAATCGGTTTAGAAACAAAAAAAGTAGATAGCAAAATACTGACAAAAAAAAACCGGGTTTTGAGAAAAACGCGTTAAAAGTTTTCTTTTCTTCACAAAAAAATTGACATGGAGAGTTTTTTATTCCGCTTTTGGCCTCAAAACAGCCTTTTTTTTACATACTAGCCCTCTCCCCATGACTTCTGTGTCGTTTGTTGCTTCTTCCTGGCTTTCTGGACATAATTTATTTTCGAATTTTATTCCCTATCCCCCCCCCCACTCCCCCCCCCATCATTATAGAGGCCACTTCCGGGTTCTTGGGGGCTTATCCCCGTATCTTTTTCTGTCCAAACCAAGAGTTTCTTGGCCTTTACTGTGGCATATAGTCCACAACTAAACTCTGAAATAACAGAAATAGAGGAAAGCTTTACTATTTATAGGACGTGGAAGTTCATTCCAGAGTACCTGCTACTGATAATCTGCATGGTCAGCAGTTTTTGTTTTCGCCTCATAGTGGTCATCCAATGTCCATCCATGGCACTGGAGGTCATGATTTTGCTAGATGAGGTCATAATCAAGTGTTTTATGCACTCTTCGCCTACATATAATCAAATAGTGATGATCTATGACTACTTGTACTAGCCAGGTGGAGCCAAATCCTGATTGACAGTAGGCTAGTCCTACCATTGCATGACCATGGGTCAAACACGTTAGTATGGACATATCCGCCTTTTGATAGCATTTTTATACTCAGAAAAGGCCGACCTTTTAAGAGAAAAAAATCCAAATCGCATTTTTTCTTAACAGAATCTAGCTTTCAGGATCACTCCCTTCCTCCCCCCCCCCCTTCCCCCACCCCCCCCCCTTCCCCCCCCCTTTCCTAAATACATTAGCCTTAAAATGTCAACAGAAACTGCTTGGATGCTTAGAATGTTTGTTGGTATTAACATGTATTTATGTTTTAAGAATGACAGTTTACACTTTTAGGCAGGGGTTTCCAACCGATGGGTCGTGATCCATAAGAGAGTCACGAAGTCTTGCTTGCCGTAGGGGTTGGGAGGGTGGTAGCCTTTTAAAATGGCTTTGGGTAAAATTAATTTCAATCCATGAACTATATTTTTTATGCTCTTACACATTTTAAAAAATTTATTTAGATTGCTAATAAATAGTTACAACATTCTTGAATAAATCCTTTATTTCATGTTTCTTTCTCTCTCCATCAAAGAAAATATAATGTAAATCAAACTGCTAATTGTAGGGAGTCCACAAGGTTCTGTGGAAAAATGTTGTCGCGAGTGCAAAAATGTTGGGAATCACTGCTTTAAGCTGATGTAATAGAGTGTCATATTACTACTTCCTGGGTGGCGGGAATTTCCAGCCCTATATAGAATGAGCAAGTCCGTAGCGAGATCTTCTTCTTCACTCCTCGAAGATTAAGTAAGGAGACTCCTTTTTTTCCATTGAACGTTTGGTGTATATATATCTTTCTTTTATACATGTATAGTATACATGTGATTTCTTTGATAAACTCAAACATAAGGTTTGTTTTCTCTTTTGATATCTTATCCTGACACTGAAAGTTTTTGGATCTTTGAAGTTATGGTTACGGTATGAAAAAAACAGTATACACGAAACATTGCTAGTTTCTCAGAATAAACAATCTGACTTCATAATTCAAAGCTCAGAAAAGATTTCTCAAATGGGTCACGTCCAGTTTCTGCAAAATAGCATGGACAAAGGATAAGACAAATAAAATACACTTTATTTGTCTTAAAAATAAAATTGATGAGACACGATGCATATGTAACAAACATTCAAGCATTCACATGTACATAGACTGAAATGTCGCCAATAGCATCAGCACAAGGAGGACTTCTGCAACCTGACAAGCGTGAGAAACTCGGCTTCTTAAAAGCCCTCTGACATTGCTGGGCGAAAAGTAACTTTCTCATCCTTCATAATTTTTTGTGTGCTCATTTGGGCATTTCTTGTCTTGAAAGCAGTGACTTGAACCCACTATAACTTCGGATCGACGACAGAACTAATACAGAGTGCCTCTGGCGTAGTGAAAAACGTTGAGACTTGAATTCCGTGGCTAAAGCAGGGGGACATTCTGTAGGTCTTTGCTTCTGCACAAATTTAAAAATCATCGCTTCGTCAAATTTCTTAGTTAGGCTATTTTCTCTAGCCTTAATCTCTGAATAGATGGGCACGGAATGGTTCTGATGCGTGAAAAACGAGATTAATATTCCGTGACAAATACAGAGGTAATTCTAGAAACTGAGGCATTTGCAGGTCTTTGATTCTGCGCAAAACCAAAATAGTAGCCTTCATATATATCATTTATTTATATTTACATGTATATTTGAGTAATGCAGTGAGGCTATTTCCTCTGAAAAGTTAAAACTAATCTGAGTAATTTTAAGACCCAATTTTAGGTGTCCCATTTTCCTTGAAGAAATATGAATCCCGCCACTGGAACAGAACGAGAATTGCAGTGCAAAAAGCTAAGCTTTTTTTCCCGAATTAATTCTTCGAAATTTCTCTAGTAATAGTATTTGCAAGTCATAAAGTGATAGAATAATGACTAAAATTTAATTACTCCCTGTTGCAAGAAACAAGGAGTACCCTTAAGAATGTAGAAAGAAACAAGAAGAAGAAAAAAGATAGAAAGAAAGAAAGAAAGAAAGAAAGAAGAAAGGAAGAAAAGAAATAAGATAATGTTTTTTTTTCATTTTTACAATGTGGCATTTTAAAATGTCTAGCAAAAAAAAGTATGATGACAAAAATATAAGTTCAGTATAACAAGTTTTGATTTTTTTTTTTTAATGAAGATCTTTTCCTGTTACATAAACTGTAACAGGAAGGAGCCTGTGCGAGAAGCCATAATTGCCACCTTGTTAATGAGAATACTGGTTTCATGATTAGCTTATCGGGCTCAAAATGATAGTATTTTATGAGGGAAATGTCCAACTCAGTTAATTAGTAAAGTAATTTCGACTACAGATGTATCTAATTAGAGGAAGAAATAATTCACCACAGGTTAAGAATGATATGTGATCAGAATTTACAGTCTACGTTAATTCGTTATTGTGAAATTAATTAATTTCAGCTTTTCCTTCCTTATAGTAAAGAAGTCAGGTATGCCAAAAATAAAGATGAGAAAAGGAGGGAAGAACGAGACGTGTGAAAACAGTAAAGTAGAGGAGAAAAAGAAAAGGGTTAGAGGAGTAGATGGACTTCTCTCAAGTCCTCTCATTTAGCAACATAGTTTTGATTGACAAAACATTGAATGACAAATAAATAGACAATCGGAAAGTGAATAAAAAAAAAAAACAGGCAGGCAGACCAGGTAAATAGACAAACAGACACACAGACAAACAGATGCGTCTTAGTCTCTCTAGCTCGCCCTATGTAGAGCTCTACATATAGGGATATATAGATATATTTGTAGACAGACAGACAGACAGACAGACAGACAGACAGACAGACAGACAGACAG
>JBCEWB010088963.1:0-12542 GCA_039654565.1 Peronia peronii
CAGAAAAGGCAGGGCTTTTAAGAGAAAACAAAAACCCAAAATCGCATTTTTTTAAGCAAAATCCAAATTTCAGGACCCATCACCCCCCTCAAAGACCTTCAATTTTAAAAAATTTTTTTTTTGTCTTGATTCAAAAGATTTTCTATTACAATTTTTCTTGTTGTTTTTTTTCAAAAAAATACTTGCCATTGCACATGGTGATTAATTCTAAAAGACAATCAAATTCAAATCTAGGACTGAAAGGATACGGTCCAGGGAACATCCGTTTCAGATCGACCTTCTCCTTGCAGTACGGGCATGTCTGTTTCTTGCCCACAATGCACCAGCCTCGTATACAGAATTCATGAAATCTATTCAAGAATGTTAAGGAACAATCAGAACTTTCATCGACAAAACAACAGATATCCACATAATAGACAAACATGGACATTTACCATATCATCACTGTTGTACTGTAATGGCATAAATTAGACTTACACCAAAATACAACTAGTGTCTCATGGCATTTCTAAACATGAAAGCTATCCAAATCAGACAATGTCATTAAAAAAAAGAAATACCCCAGTAGAACTATGTGTTAATTCAAAAGAATTATACTGGCATAACTCATCAAATGTCTCTTGCTGTTGACTAGTTCTGAAAACTTTCAGAATTGGAGCAATGTAATTGTCATCATTGTTGTTGATATTGTTGTTATCATTATTGTCATTGTTGTTGTTGATGTTGTTGATGTCTCAGTTGGAGTTACAAGTGCTGAAAAGTCCTATGCTTTTATTGAGGAGCAATGATAATATAGTTCTCTTTTTTTTTTTTTTTCACATGGCTTATAGGTAACAGATCTCTATATGCCACAGCTGACAGTTAGGCACTATGGCAATGATATCAGCACCAATAACATATCATTTTCTAGCTGTTTAACATCCTGAATGACACAGAAGTCTGAGTCTTAACTTTCTCTTTCACAGCATATCAGCACACTGAGGATTACATTCTGGCAGAGTGAGAAATATACCAGTGGAGTTTTAAATGATACAAGAGCTGATAGCTCACTGACTAACACAGGGAGAAACAAACAAACATGATTTATCCCTCCTATAAATATTACATGAAGGAAAAATCTAGGAAATCCAGTAGCTGCAAGATAATTTGAGAAAAACCACAACTATATAGAAAAACAGAGAGCAATATGTGGGTCTAATTTGTAATATTACTGAGGGCAAACACAATGTGCAAATTATTAACACCTACAAAGGAAAACTGGTAGAGTGAAACTTTGATGGTCATAAAATGTGCCAGTGCACCACAGAGGATAATGGCGAGATAGCCATCTGCAGGTCACTGGGGGGCATATTCTAACATAGCCCGAAACAGATAATGATGAAGCTTTTTTAATTGGATACATACAGAGTTCATATCCTCTTGTCAGGCAAAATTTAACCTTTTATATATACTATCAATCATTCACCATATACAGGGGTCTTCCTTAAGCATTTTCTCTCAAAGTTATAAATTAAAATGTAACTGCATTGTGCACAGCTAATTTCTTCATCTTTCTAGCCTGGTGAAAATATCCTCTCAGTTATATTAATTGTATCATCGGTCCCGTCACATGCGGATGAACAAAAGCAAACTTAACCTTGTTTTGAGATATGGCCAGTTGAAAAAGTAGATGATTTGAAGCATTTATTATAACTTGTTTATTTCTTTATCAACTTTCATAGTTTGCAGCAAATGGATTTTTTTTAATATAACTTTTTACACACAATAAAGACATAGCTATAAGCACAAAGAACTGACCAAAAATGAAAATCCAAATTTTGATATGTCCGCCCCTATGCGACAGGCCCGACAATATGAAGACCAAGTGGTAAGATCACATATCTCTACTTTTATACTTGGGGGAAAATGAAACTTTGTTTTCAAAGACTCCTATGCTTACTTGTATATTGAAGTTATTGGTTCAAATCTTTGCTTAGGACGACAGTAGTTGATTCTTCTGATCTTTACAGATGGGACAGTTAAATTTTATGGACTGTAATCTTGAAAATATTAAAAACTGGACATCTGTTCTTCCCTGTTAGTCTTCACATAACTGGACTAAATCTCTTTCAATTTTTATTCCCATATCACTAACATCACTCTTAGAAATCTGATGAGCCAAATGAAACTGATGCTTTGTGACTGCAATGTCAGGCAAGGATACACATGACCACAGGTCAATTTAATGGTTTTCTCAATGACTGCGTTGTCATTGCTCATCAAGTATATCTCATTACCACACACGGCACACATGTTGGAGTCTAAACGCTTGGCTGGCAAACCTGTGGCTGAGTAATACTGAAAAAAGAACAAAGAGTAGTAAAAACAGTTCTATTTCAACAACACAGCATATAAAATAGACTGCATGCCAAATTTCATTATATCAGCATCTGTCACATGTATTTTACAGATGTCTATGCAGTACAACAAATCAACATGCAAAGTTCTGTATTATTACAAATTCAACTTAAATTAGCTCTCTGCTGAATAGTGTTCGACTGACAGTAAAAAAAAATACCTGTCATCATCATACCTAAAACAAGATTTTTATTTATCATCTCAAATATGAAAAACCTAATGTCTACAATGTCTAAATGCTTGAATTTCAACTGAAATAAGATAAAATAAGATTAAACTACAATTATCTCTCTCAAGTCAAATGATACTTAAATATGAGAATATGAACAAACTGATGGCAGAAAATGAAATGTTAAAACATCTACATACCCCTATGTGAGCTGCCATTGTGTCTGCACAGACTTCAGCAAAGTCTCGGGACACGACTCCAAAGTACAGGCCATAGAACAACAGCAGGAGCCCAAAATCCATGGCGGTCTGTGGTTTGACCAGCACCAACATATTCAGGCCAAAGATGGTGAACATCACCACTAAGTAGCCTATGATTCCTGCAGCATAGCTGACTTTGTACATCAACAGGAACCATTTGTAAACCCACCTGCATGTATGACAACAGAGTTCAGATATTTAAAACTAGTTTTACATGTTATACCCTCTCTCAAAAACTTACTGTCTATGAGGTATGGGTCTTTTTGTAACTTTATATATCACAGACATCACTCATAAACTTATATGTCTAAATAGCAAACCAATAATTCAATTCTAGATGTTTGAGACTGATTTCATGATTCACATCATTACCACAGACTTATCTGTTTTCAAGTTAGACATGATGTAGAACCAATTTCATGATTTATACTTAATTTTATATTTCATATCATGTAGTAATAAGTTCCTACACGGTGAGACACTACTGATTTTGTACATCAGCAGGAACTATCTGCAGATACATCTGTTTATAAGACAATCATTAATTCCATTTCAGATACCTGGAAGAGATATCAGTTTTTATACCATCACTGACCATACCTTGTATTCTTGATAAGCCCATCTTTATACGAAATAGTCTACACTTCATTCTCAGACATTTCAAGCTGAGTATGTTTCACTAATTTCAGTTACATGAAATAGAAGTCCCTTCAATTTGTAGCATAGACTGAATTACTGATAATGAATAATACACAGGTTATTAACACAGATACTTAATTTTGGTTTACATTAGGTCAAAACTTTTATTTTTTAAAGATTTATTTTATTTTCATTGTCACAAACAAGAGATTACAGTGATGATAATGTAGGATTTAATATTAAAAATTTGAACATTGTCAACACAGATTACATGTGTTGGCACGTAATTCGCATATTATTTAAACAGCAGATAGCCAAAGGGAAGAACTTTTCCTGATTATTCTATATATACTAGACTGCCAATGTCTCTATATAGGGCATTTTCAGTGAATGAGGCTAAAATGATTTTAAAAAAAAATTTTTTTTAATGGAATTGGGGGGTTGGGGGGGGGGGGGGATAAATGTGGCCTACCTTGGTGTGGATCCTGACAGAGGCTTTCTAGTGGCTTTGAATGTGACAAATCCTGTGACGACTGAGAAGATGGACCACAATATACAGAAGCGCCACCAGGTGAACTTGGCACTGATAACTGCAGGGATCAGCCACATACCCAACAGTGTGGCTCTCTGATAATATACGAATCATAGCATGACTCTTTGTCATTACTAGAGATATAGGGACATACTGAAGTGATTCTAAGAAGCTTCAGCAATGCAGCTTACTGTAAGGCCATATAAAAATGCTATCATAAAAAACAGTCCTCTGTCAGTACCAGAATTGGCATTCTAATGTACTATAATAAGGCATCTCTCTATCATAATTAAAGACTTAGGTGCTATATACCGAGGCATTTTTGAAAGTTGAGAAGATCCAGCAAAGAAGTTTTTTGTGAGCCCATAAAGACTAAGGTGCAACTATGACAAAATGAGAATCTGTCAACAGATAGAACTTTTGGGACCATGTGTACTTTTGTCAAAATGGATTTACAAGTTCAGGAAATATTAACTCTAGAATTGCCACCCAGCCTAAGGCCTCAACTCCCTACGGCGCGCCTTGCCAAGCTTGTCAGTCTGGATCATCGGTGCCTCAGGATGTTTACTTTGACTACAGAAACGCTGCCTTTAGCTTCGGAGTGACACAGTGCAAGCCTACACATCGACCAACTTACTGACCAATGTCTTCCTCTAATCCCTCCCCTAACTCCACCCTTTCTTCACACATACTATTTTGAAAGAAGCTGATGGCAGGAGAAGGGGTTGTATTCACAAAGAAGTGAATTCCATATGGATATCAAATTTATCACCTCTCGTCACACAGGCTATTTCCATTACAGATTTGTTCATAACCTAATGTAACTGCCTGGACCAAACCACTTCGCACAGGGGTGTATTTATGTTCATCTTATAGAATCTTAGCTCGAAATGGAAGCTATCATTCCTCTGACCATGTGGACTTAGATTATTCTTATTAGATCAGACTGTTGATGTTGATGGGGCAGCAGTGACTACAAACAAATACATACATGTGGTCTAATGATGGCATAGAGTGAGAGCACAAGAGAGCTATCTGATATAAAAACTAATAGATACATAGGCTACTTTAGCTTTCATTCATAGCAATTATAGCTCATTTGTACTCTCAATAGCTTAATCGCTGGTCAGTGCGAAACTTGTTGAGTAGGTCAAGTGGTCAGGAGAGTCTGCGTTCTTATTCAATATCATGTAAACAAAGAGACTACATGTATTTGATACTCTCCTCCCGCATCGTCATTTCTTTTGATTGTAGTTTCAGACCACCTGAGCAGGCCATGTGGCCTTTGAGTTCTTTTCTTCCATTTTTCTGTTACCTATTGCCCGGATTCGGCCCTATCTATGGGCTTTCTCACAATCTTATTCTAAGAAATAGAAAATCATTGACTATTGAAAGATCTTGTACTTAGATGCAGCCGTACCTATTATGTGACATTTTGACAAAACTGGGTCCAATAACACCTAATTTTTGTCGACAAGCTGAGAAATATCACAGTAATGTGACAGGCATAGCATGGAAAGGCCAGACCAGATAAATACGTGATTCACACTATAACAAGCATTTCACCTGTTGTATATATACGCGCAGCGCAGCTGAAGGGTTAAGCTGTAACTTTGGGATTAAAAGAACAAGTACAGTGATTGCACAGAATGACTAGACATAATTTTTAAGTGACTGAGTGTGCATGTGTATTTTACTATATAGTGTATACTGATGGACAAAGGGAAAATCAGACAGCAAGTCTGTTGATAGACCCACTACATAAGGGCAAAGGCGGGGAGAGAATTGGGAGGGATCGTCAGTTGGCAGGCCCAGTACATTGGGAGGGAAAGAAACAAATCAGCTGACAGGCCCAAGAGGGCCAGTACATGGGGGGGGGGGGGAGAAATCGGGGGGAACAAGTCAGCTGACAGGCCCCGTATATAAGGTTGGGGGGGGGGGGGGAAGGGAATTAACTGCGAACAGACATAAAGAGACATCAAATATCAGAAGACAATAATATCGTTGTTTGTGATGAGACACGTGAAACATGAAAGAGTTAGCTGTTTCATGTTGGCGAAGAATTCATTATGTTCTGTGAGAAACAATCAGACCATGAAGAACTTCAAAGAAAGGACAATAAAACTGAAGGTAATAAAATGTCATCATTACCAAAGAGATAGGGGTATATGAAAAGCAAGTAGAAGAGTTGGCATAGATACAGTTGAAGCCAGAGACACACAATCATTAAAACTGATAATATAAAGGAGTTCAGAAATACTTAGCAAAAATGTCATATCTATCCGTTACATATGAGAACACAATGATTGCAACTGCAGAAGAAAAAGAAAGGGGAACATGGCCAGTAGCTTAGCATGTGGTCATGTGCAGTGTGAATCAACTATTGTTTGAACGAATGGCTTTTCATGCTAGTAGGATAATAATTGCCCAGTACAGGTTTCCCTCAACATGTTGTATTTTTTTAAAATCTCTATTCATCTTTGACTACCCAATCATCTTGAGCATTTCTTTCTCCTTATTAACAACAAACATACTAACAAATTTTTACCACAGATCTTCAGGCCAATAGAATAATATCAGTTATGCTGCTTTCTCTAGAATAAACTGTAGTAATTTTACCCATCTTAACTGTCTAATCATTTTAAAAGCTCTTTTCTCCTATAATACTAAAAACACTGTACTGCCAAATTTTACTGCTACTTGGAATAAAGTTGTAGATACGGTTTATTATTATTATTTGTTTTTCTTACAATATGGTAAACTTCTTTTCAGGTATGATTGAAAGATACATTTAAAATTTAAGCTGCAAAGAAACTGATTTTTATTGAGAACTGAAGAAAGTTTATCAAAATTGTCAGTACTCCCAAATTTAAAAGGGGGAAAGAAGACCATTGACAGGGGTAAACATAATGAGTGGGCCTCGCTGCAACTAATACAAAGTAAATGAACCCCTAAATCACAATTAAATTAAATATGGGCTACCATTCACAGAGCATAAATTTCAACTCAAGCATTTTATCTAACATATGTTAACACAAGTATTGTTTCATACTGTATGTGCTGTCTGTTTAATGCTTGCTGAAATTTCTCCAACAAGCTGTTGCCACCCACACAAAAGCTTGGCTCTTTGGGGTCTGAAATATGGTGGGCTTTATTGATCTAGGCTTCACACCTCTGAAACAATATTGCCCAATCCCGTAATTTTAACACACCTTGCTGATATTTATCCGAGTCACACTGTCTTCATCCAAGTGAATGATTTCCACACCTAATATTATTGATAAATTACTCAGAGGGTGACACATATTTCTTAGCCATGGTACAGCATGAAACACATCATTCTCACCGGATGATGAAGCGGTATTTTTTTAGTATCCTTATGACTATGACACATCAGATATTGCCAACTGCATTTGTTCATCATTTTATCATTTCTCACTGACTAAACCTTGGTTTCTCTCTCAAACTGAAAGTTCCTTTAGACAAATACAACTGGAAAAAAATATAATTTGGAAAATATAGACTAAAATTGAGTATATCTGACACTGTGTAATTTTCCCTCAGACTGCAAAGATCAGACCTGATCAATACTGTTTCCAGCAGAAATCACTGGCTTTGATCATTCATATATATATATATATATATAAAAAAAATCTGATTTCAATACAGCTGAAAGGGAAAGTAAAATGGATGGCTCACGTATTTTGTAGCAAAAGGGATAAATCTGACTCGGTGATAATGCATCTCTACACTATCAAAGAGCAGAACTGACGCATGACCAGGTCAAATGAGCCAGATGTCATAGGAGAGTTTCATCCACAAACTTGGATTCTACTAACCACGACACAAGAATTAATTTTGAAACACTTTCTTGGCACAGAAGAATCATAATTAAATTTTTTTTTTCACTAAAGTAAAGCACACTCATTTACTTTTTGCTTACAGCAAAAATTCAGTACTTGAAAAATTCAACACTGACCCATTTTATCTCACTGCAGGACAATTGCATTTACCTGATATGACTTAAAGTGCCTTGTCTTCCACTGGACCAAGACAACTTGTGCCACAATCAATGTGACCAACAGGATGAGGGCCATCTCTGCATGCATGGACTCGTGGCCCTTGTGTTTCTCGTGAAGCATTTGGTGCTCCACCCTGACATAGGATCAAATACATATTTTGCTATCAAAGTCAGATATTTTCTTAAATGAATTTTGCACGCTTTCAAAGAAATTTTGTCAGCATGGGTAATCTCTTCATTCTGTGGACATTTACTGAAGTTGAGGCAATGACAACAAGAACAACAACATATGATAAGCTGTAGACACACTCAAGCGTACCTATCTGTTATATATCATCTATAATGCTAAAAATGTTCTTTGAAAAAAGGACTGTGAATACAATCATTCCTACATGAATGTCAAACTCTGCCTTTTCTGAAAAAAACTATCATTTTTTTTTTTAAGAATATATAAAATATCTAGTATTTAACTGAAATTTCAATTATAGTTGCAATAAAAACGGCTGAAGTTTCGATAAACCTGAAAATGTTTGATATTTGACTTTACTATTAAATAAAATAAACAAAATTACTTGAAACCTTTATAACTGTGAAATAAAACAGTTCGTACCTCCATCTCTCTTTCTCTGAAAGTTTTGACAGATCAATCTCCGACTGCAACAAAAGCAAACATTAAACAAAATCATGAGTCAGCTCACAAAAGAGAATGTAAATCTTACTTTTAACTAACACAGAATATCAGTGAAGTATTGTTCCTTTTGTTTCTTTCCAGGGCTTTCAGTAACTCAACTACTGACCTGAACAGAAAGGCATGAATCTGATAACTAAATAAAATTAGGTATTTTTCAACCATGCTGCATGCCGATTACAAGTAACCGACATTCCAGAGGTAATTACTATCCACATATTGGCTTGTGATGAGTAGTCATGCCAAACAGTCCTGAAATGATGAACTCACTCAGACTATTAGATTGTTTGGCTGTAGTCCCATCAACCCTCATATAATGTTTACTATGAAATGCGATTATTTTATTCCTAAAAATAGTCAACTATCTTGGCTCATAGAAATATACTACAAAAAAATTTCAAATGAAATGTATTAAAGCACTATATCAGCTATTTAAATGCTAATTCTCATAGGACGGCAAAAAACACATACTGAATTTTATTTTCATGTTTCAGGAGAAAAGAAATGAATAGCCATCTTCAATAGATACTTGCCCTCAGGTAAAACTGTTTCAATACATTTATACAATACAGTTATATAATCAGCTACTTTGTGCTAGTTTTTATACGATTCCAAAAAACACTTCACTGAATTTTATTTTCATGTTTAAGGAGAAAGAACTGAATAGCTATTTTTTAATAGACACTTGCCCTCAGATAAAACTGATACAATACATCATTAGACAAAAAATGGGGTAAAATGCATGAAAGGATGCGTGCTGAAATAAAAGAAAACAAAACAAAAGAGGGAACTTTCACATGCAACAACGGTATTTCCCCCTAAAAGTATGGAAACAAAAATTGACTGAAAATGAAACTTCTGTTGTTTCGCAACTGCAGCGCAACATCAAAGCAAATCTAATTATTTGTCAGAGACAAGACTGACACTTTGGATAAAATGTGGATTATTATGCCAAAAAAGGTACATCTCTAAGAAAGAAAACAAAAAAATGTTTATTTCAGGAAAAAAAAGTTCAGACCATTCATCACTAGAGACATAATAATCAGATTGAGCAATAATTTCGGACAAAAGTAAGATAAACACTTTACTAATATAATTCATTTTATGATAAAAAAAAAAGGTGTGTAAATCTGATGTGTCATACAAGATAATCAGTCCATTATGTGATGTTGAAGGAGTAAAGAATTTTAATTAATTTAACAGGCTGTAAATTTTTCAACAAATAATTCAATAACTCAGAATATCATCAGGATTGATACTGCTATATAAAATCAATTATAAAGAGGCTTTATTGCCTTCTTTTTTGAGACACCGTTTCAGAAAAAAACAACTGAGGAAATCTGATCCACTATAAGCGGCATGCTGCACTTTCAGTATAAGTGTGATTCATTTCAAATTTCAAAATATATACACTCACATCACTTTTTTTTTACCAACAACTACTTCTTAAAAACACAATGCTATATTACCTACACCTAAAATGTTTATTGCTCATAAATATATAGGCACCCTACTGAACACCAAATAACATGATGTTCCCTTTAAAACCAATTGAGAAAAAAACAGGAGGGACAAAGAAAACACCTAAATCCCTCTGTCACCTCTGTTGTTGTTGTCGGTTCTGTGGCAGGCACAGTATAGTGCTCTTGAGGGTACGACGGAAATTTCAGTCTAATTTTCCCCATTAGGTCTAAAAGTATTTGTCTTAAAGCATCTCCAGCTGTTTCATTCTGATTATGATTAGTGAAGTTTGACAAAGCACCATCCATTTGGAGAAACACACTTCTGTATTTAAAAACAGTAAACAATTTTATTATTTCAATGATACTACCATTGCCCTGAACATGGATAAACATCAATTGCTACTGAAATAAGGAATAGTATGAATGAAAAATCTTTTCATATTTTCCTCAAAAAGAATAAAAACTTGATTGGGCTTTGATTATGTAAAGCTATAATCCAGTTCACTATGGTCAGAAGAGACACATTTAGTGTTTTACTCTCTTGAGCATTCATTTTTTCCAAAGTATCTTGAGAACAACAAAAAAACAAATCATTTAGCATTTTAAGTAATAACTGTTCAAAGACTATATTTAAACACCTATGGTTGATTCAGTAAATTAAATGGCTTGCACCTTGCAGACACAAATAAAAATTTCACCACTTGGACTACAACTGAACTCTGTAGAATGCTAGTGTATTCTGTTTTTTCGTAATATTAAACGCTAGCCAGATGCAAGTTCTGTGAGGTAGATCTAATGTGCATCAGCTTGCTCGTCCTATGAACATGATTTCTAATATCTCCCCCACTCCCAGTATTGATTTTTGACACTAGAGTAGAGAGATGATTTCCATCATGAAATCACATCTAGCTTATTATTAGCTCATATGAGCAACAGCCTATGAATATAAAAAAAAAAAAAAAAATGCGGTGTGTTTACATAGCACACCGCATTTCCTTGGACAATCATTATCACTGAAATAATTTCAACCCTCAAGAATAAAGAAAATTTGTAACTGTTAGTAGATCTAGTCTGGGTCTATAGTCCATAAAGTATCACTGATTGTGTAGATATCTAGACGTCTAGATCTATTTCAAATTGACGCCGGTCCAACTCCTGCCGATCCCTATCATTGTAATCAATATCTGGATAAATGATGCCAAAAGTCTACCCAGATACAACCTATGCGTGCAGAAAGAAACTGCAGTACAGATAAAATAACAAGTAACTATTACAAGATTTATAGGTTTCTCCCCATGCCAACCGTCTACGTGTTTAGCCATATTGACGCCGATGGTTGAGTAGATGATAAGCATTATCTCCCTTTCAATTGAATAAAAATGTGTGGCAACCTCCACAACTGAAACAATTAAACCTGTTGTGTGTGAAAACCGACACATTTTAGCCATACCCCCTTCCCCTATAATTACTGTATACATCGTCATAACAATAGTATATAAATTGGCTTCTTGCTATAAGATTTTCAATCATAGATCTTTAACTTGTTCAGGACTCATTATCATCATAGATTTTGATGTAGGGAAACAGAATCCACACGGCTTTTCTTTTCCGGATTATAATCCATAATAAGTGCAGTTCATGGCTACAAGAGTGAGCAAATTACGAAATGAACGTTGCCCTGACTGTTTCAAGAAGCATTCGTCTTTCTCTTAAAAAAAAAAAATATAAAAAATTACGATTCTTATCATTAAATTAAATTTAGATGTATAAATTGAAGGGATACAATTCACATAAATTTGACTTGCTTCGAGTGATGATTATGTCCCCTGAAAAGATCCCCCACTCAGTTTACCTCTCGGTTTATTCGGGTACAGTGTACATGTATTGATATTTAATTGTGTTTACCAGTAGAATATACACAAATAGATAAACAGGATTTGTTTTTCATCGCCGGCATTATCTTGTCTGTGGCTTTAAGTAGGGATTATGATGTGCATTTTAAAAGAAATGACGAGCAGTTGGAAAATTCTCTCTAATCTAGACAGATAATGTAGCAATCGAAATTTAAATACAAAGAAAATGCAAAAACCATTATTACTATTTTCTGTGCTTTGTCAAAGGTAAAATAGTACAGAAAAATGACCAGGATAATTAATTAAATTTTAAGTATATAGTATATATTATCGAAAAGAACGATATTTGTCATATAGATAGATTACTTGTTAAAAAAAGAGGTAGGTAATAGAATATCTTATTAAATGTAAAACTTTATCGATTTAAAAATTTCTCAAAGATCTAACTCGTTCATAAAAGGCTCCCCTATTGGTGGTTTTGTGAGTGTGTGTGTGTGTTTGTGTGTGTGTTTTTTTTTTG
>JBCEWB010088974.1:0-12542 GCA_039654565.1 Peronia peronii
AGAAATTCACAATTATGGCACATTGGACCATTTTATGTTGGTCTGCAATGGGTAAAGCCGACCTCAGGCATTGAAACTGGAATTCCCTGATCACGTGACTAAACTAAGAGATTCAGAACGAGTCCATTGACGCATCGAGTTAAGAGAAACGGCGTGGGGAGATGTAGCTTTCAAAATGAGTCGCATGTTGATTTCCTACTTAATTGAATTATTACTATCACATAAAACCTTGCGTCACACACTTTCATCCGGAGGAAAAAAACCATTTGAGCAAGCTAACCGTAGCCACAGATATTGCAAATTTGAAGAGATTTTTTTAGCACTGGTTGAAAACAGAAGAAAAATCGGCAAAAGTCAGCAGCTCCGTACAGAAATCTGCATATTCACCTCACAAAATTCTGCTGAGCTTACAATCTGCCCATATGAGCCATACTTTCTTTATCAGAGATGAATATTCTTTTAAATTTCTGCAATATAAAACATTTTCATCACATTCAACCTCCGATTTCTCATTTCGAGCCCAGGGACTTTTACGACTCATTGTTTGTTTTTCTAAAGCTTTTGAATCCTAAGAAAGTAGGATTATCTCGGCTTTCAGAAGTTGCAAATTTTTGCTGAGAAATTTTGTGGGTAGAAATTTGGAATTTGAAAATTTTGCCCGGACAGCGGCACTCCGCCTACTCTTTTTTTTCGATTTTGAACTGCCAAGGGTTCTTTAACGTACATAACGTACACCCGGGACCTCCGAAATATATTCGCCCTTATCCGAAAAGGCTAGACGTCGGGCTTCGCTACCCAGAAGAAGCCACAGGACCGTTGAGTCACTGAAAAAATGCGGGTTTTTGATCTTCGTGTCCTTCCATCCCCCGATGCAGGACCCGCGAGTCGATTCCGGCCTCTTTTCTCCGTGAGCAGACGCCAAACCACAGAGCCACTGCGTCTTCCTCTTTACGACTCATTCTAACTGGCCCCAAAACGTATATAATCTAGTTTAGATTAAAAGACGTTTTCGACCATTATAACTGCCATTCCTTTACTTTCTGAATTTTAAATTTTACACCTAAAATAATTCGAGCCATGATTTTTGTCTACTCATGCGATCTTCTTCCTAGGATGTTCTTTAGTGAATGTCTTGGCTAGTCTGTTTGATCTGGTAATATGGCCTTACCAATGCGCCATTTTGACTGTCAGCCAAGTTATCTCCCTTTGCCATGCACACGAGATATAACACAAACATTGTTAACAAGGGGAACAAAATCAGTTTTTCTTACTTTATATGCAACATGAACAACTGAAAATGACAAAAAAAAAGAACAGAATAAAGAAAACAACAACAACAAGAGAACAAACAAACAAACAAACAAACAACATCATGTGTTGAAGATGTTTTTATCTCATTGTGCTAATTTAAAAAAAAAAAATTTCTTTCGCTTAACATGTTTCAAATAACAGCGATTTCTTCGTTCTTTAGAATGCTTATATAACAGCTCTTGTACTTGGCAAAGGGAAGTAATTTACCTCACAGTCACAATAGCTCATTTAGCTTGTGCTTTATGTAGCTTTGTGTTACAAGGCCGGGAAACCGAATGTGTAGATGAAAGGATGTTTGGCCGAGCAAGATGACTGACTGATTTCTCTGTCCACAGACCCAATTATGACGTCATGAACGTGCAGGATGAAGATCAACTGAAGGCGTCGCTGGCTCAGTGGGATTTTAGCCAAGAGTTGTCGAGGAAAAACTTTGAGCACATCGTCAGTACCAGTAGCCATATGTCTGCCTGTCACGGTGATAGACCCGATATGATTGTGAGTGACAAATTCATTATCATCAGTGTCATCTTTTTTTTGTTCTAATATATAAGATGTGTTCCTCTCCCTCTCTCTCTCTTTCTCTCTCTCTCTCTCTCTCTCTCTCTCTCATTCTTTTCACTCGTCTTTCACTTTATCACTTTGCTTCTCTCTTTGAGTCACTCTGTTTCTGTCTATCTTTCTTGTCTGCTTCTCTATGTCTGTCTATCTCTCTGTCTGTCTTTCTGTCTGTCTGTCTGTCTATCCCTCTGTCTGTCTGTCTGTCTGGCTTTCTCTTCTTGTCTGTCTCTGTCTGTCTGTCTCTTTATATATTATCACATAGATTATGTTAAACAAACTCTTCCTTTAAAGTCTGTCTTAAAATGTCTTTGCAATAATAAAGAGAAAATGGAAGCTCTTTGAAATTAGGACATTTTTCTATAAAAATGAACTAGATCTTCAAATTGAGTTCAGTTTCCTTGGTTTTGGGACACAAGACAATTTGGCTGTCAAAGTTCACATTGCAATTCTCTTAAAAACAAAAACTGCAGTAAGCGCTTCAGACAATCAGGTGTTCAAATGTCGAAAAAGAAAAACAATCATGTCAACCTTTTCAAACAGCTGGACTCTGTCTACCTGCTGATCTGTATAAGTGGTGATTTCTATATTTATGGTACAGATTGATCCATTTACTCTTGACTCGCATGGTATTAAATCTGCCATTATGTCTCACTTTGGAACCAATACAGAACACAGACAGGGTCGAGCTTCTGCGTACATTTATGAGATCCCCCGCGGGGCGTCCAGGGTTTATAAGTAGGTTCTCTGCTCCCACCTGCAGTGGTGTAAGCCCACAATCGGTGGGATGTCTCCCATGGAATGCCATTCTCGACGTTCCAGGGAAGACATCTCTTCTCTCTCTCCTTGCTACTGTCTTCTGTCCCGCTTTCCTTCTCTCTTCTTCTTGACATGTAAACGTATCTAACCGTGTTTGGCACAAGATAGCCGTAATCGTGTTGATGTGCCGTTAAATCTCAACACAATCAAACATACAATCAAACATTTATGAGGTGTTTCGGGCTCTGTCGTATGACCAAAGGAATATTGGTCACACCTGGATTTTGTTTATTTTATTACGTTGCGAACACATCTGAAGGCTCATCATTAGTCAAGAGCTGCCTGCCATGCTCAGAGCATGTATACAAATCAGTGTGTGACCGACAACCCAATGGGTCATACGATGAACTTCGAAATATCTTTTTCTTTTTTTTCCTAAAGCCGTTCAGTTTTAAGAAAGTAGGATTCTCTCGGCTTTAAGTGGCTGCCTGTTTTTGCTGAGAATTTTATTTTTGTGGGTAGAAATTTGGAATTAGAAATTTTGCCCTGACAGCGGCACTCCGCCTACTCCTCATCGATTTTGAACTGTCAAGGGTTCTTTACCGTGCATAACGTATACACGGGAATTCCGAAATACATTTGTCCTTTTTGGAGAAGGCTAGATGTCAGGCTTTCCTACCCAGAGAAAGCCAGGGGATCGTTGAGTCACAGAAAAAAATGCAGGCTTTTGATCTTCGTGTCCTCCCATCCCCCAGTGGAGGACTCGCGAGTTGATCCCGGCCACAATCTCACCGACGTGAATTGTCTTCACCCTGAAGCAGACGCCAAACCACAGAGCCACGGTGACCTCCTTCGAAATATCTCAGTGAGCCATAGCTTATTTTTTCTCAAGTGAAAAAAAAAGACGAGGAAGGGAGGAGGGGAGAGGAAAAGGATTGAGGAGTTGTCTTTAGATGATCACAGGAGCCCTCACAACGTCATGGACGATTAACTATTTGATCTGCACCCGGAGTGTTTCGGACCCTGCAATGTTGGTGCTCACTATTCTTGCAATAATTCAAGTCTTTGAATCTTTTCCGATACGTTATTTCTGCAAATTTCTTGGTGTGTTACCATCATTTCCATCGTCAAATCCCCATCCCAGAACCGTCTTCTTGACTCCCCAGTCGCCGGACATTCACAGTAGTCATAGATCCATTGCGCATGACTTCACGAGCCCGGAAGTGTTTTGTCCGTCATTTTGAGATTTACCTCGGAGTTGCGTTGCTGTGTAGATTTAGATCTAGAAGTCGATCTGGCACACCAAGTTTGTTAGAAGGTTAAGGAACGAAACGGGTGGAAATAATTTACTACTATCACTCCATTGCGACGCACTGATGCTATAAAGATCCCAGGCATTTATTTTTGAGACAAATCTGGCCTTAGAAGTTGGAGTCAAGTAATTTTCTCTTAAGCCATTGTTTTTATAGCAAGTGCCCACTCAAATGGCGGAAGACGGAAGTAAACAATCACCCGCATAGGGTCTAAAACAGTAGTAGCCAAGTCTCAGACCGTGGAATTTATTCCCTATAACTTAGCGGTTTTACACGATCTTCAAAGATTATAAATATCACCCTCTTTCACGGCGAACCAATGCAGATAATGGACTGTTTCAACCGTCTGGACTAAAAGCCATAGAGCTTGCCGCGATAGTAGTTAAGTCAGAGTCTGGAAATGATGCATTACAAGTGTAGCTTAATCCTTTTACTGCTGAAACCTCTGTAGATCAACACATTTGGTTCTCTACCTCAAACCAGAGCTTTTTGTTCGCTGTTGAATACCCAACAGGCCCTTTGTTAAATCTATTGTTATTTTATCGTTCAGAAATTGCAGTTGTCAAATCCACTGTTTTAAATGACATATCAAAATTCAATGGTTTTCGCCAATAGCACTAAAAGGGTTAATAGTTATACATCGTAGTGAACAGGTCATCATTCTGGCCCTCAGATCGTTTTTGATTATGGACAGACCAGTGGAGACAAGGCTGTGTCAGACAGATCTATCTTGGCTTTCTTTATTTAATTTTCTTTTGTTTTGTTTTTCTTTTTTCTCATGTTTATGGGTCAAAATCATCTTCTCGTCCACAGTGGAACATCAACACTATACCTCCTCTGAACATCACCAACCCTTACCAACGGCCCTCTCAGTGCAGCAACTAGGACCGTAGACAGCCACACCAACGACCACAGCACTAACTACTACAAATACAACTCAACCACACTCACACCTGTGGGTCTCTATGTATACACAACACAATGACTTCCTGTTGTCGTTAATTACCGACTCAGTGTTAAATGTTGGCTGATCGACGTGATACTAAGAAAAAGTGACCACAAATTACAGGTAGAATAAAATTGAATGTCCAAATCGGAAAGCAGAGAAATATTTTTTAAACAACTTTTTAAATTCACTTTTTTATATTGCTATTTGTTTGTTTTAGCTACCTTTTGATTGCTTATTTGTGTGTCTACTTGCTTAACAAACAATGGTCCGACAGTATATGTATTTGACGGCTATGTGTGAAAAAAGCAAAGTTGTTTTTTATATTTATACTTTCTGTCGACATCATCAGAATGTGTTGGCTCTGCAGTCAATGACAGGATTGAGATAATAATTCATTTTCGACTAGGTAAAAACCTGGAAATCCCCGGCTGAGTGTTTGTACCCCTGCTAAAAATAAAACACCCACTAATGTTTGTTACCGCTCCACCACGAGATCCGAGAACAATTGTCACCGGTCCCGCACAACTTAATTTTATCTGTTTTTCTATGTCAGTAGTAGTGAAGCGTTTGGAATGTTTATACCCCCCTCCTAAAATTAGACGGGGATTTCCAGCCGTTCGCTTGGTCGGAACAAATCTGTTCTTCTCCATTTGTTTCATTATTCATTACGATCATCTTTCTTATTGCTACTGACGTCATAGACTCTCCTTCCGCTAGGTTAGAGTGATCTGCCTTTTTGTCATTTTCTCTTAGTTTTTACCTCGAGAAACGAGCTTTACAAGGTAACATCAAGTAATTGATCCAAAAGTCCAGACAATGTTATCGTTTTGAGGTTGCGTTTCGGTTTCCGGCTTAACGGCACATGAGCACAATGACAGATACAATATGGTAGACACAGTAAACATTAGTCACAAGTTAGTTGGGAATTTTAAAAGGTTTGATATGAGGTATCGTACGGGCGTACAAGGTGAAAAGTATTTAATGGTTTATATCTTTCCCATTTTCTGGATGTTTTTGTGATATTTGACAGTTTAACATATCTGTGTTTGTGTGAATATATATATATATCTATGCTTACGGATATAGATATATTATGTATCCGTTCATAAGTACAAAAACAAACAAACAAACAAACAAACAAACAAACAAAAAACAAAAAACAAAAACCGAAGAAAAACCTCAAACAAACCATACACACACCAGCACTAACAACAATACAAATAGGACAAAAATAAAAACAACCAGTGGAACCGTTCTATAAAAAGCAAACCATAATCAAACAAAGAAAAAATGAAAAAAAAAAAGAAAACAAAGAAACAAACAAAAACAAACGAAGAATCAAAGAAACAAATGAAGAAACAAACTAAAAGAAACAAAGAAATAAAGAAACAAAACAAGCAAAGAAACAAAAACAAAGAAACAAACAAAAAGAAAGAAAAACAAATAAAGAAAAAACAAAGAACAAATAAAAAAGAAACAAAACAAACAAAAGAAACAAACAAAAAGAAACAAAAAAACAAACAAAGAACCAATTAAAAAAAACAAAAAAAAAAAAACACAGAAACAAAGACAAACAAATAAACAAAGGAATAAACAAAAGAAACAAAGAAACAAACAAGAACAAGGAAAAAACAAAGGAACAAAGAAAAACAAAGAAACAAACAAAAACAAAGAAACAAACAAGAACAAGGAAACAAACAAAGGAACAAACAAGAGCAAACAAAGAAACAATCCATGAAACAAAGAAATAAAACAATGAGAAGTCAAGCACAGGACATAAATATAGGCTAGAAGTTATGATGAGCAATAATCCTATAAATAGAAATTTTTGGTCATGTGGAATCAGTCAGCAGTTTATAATAGTGATGTGACAGATAAAGACCTGACCTTGACATTGAACGGACCAACATTTTTTTAAATGGTTGTCTCTATGTCCTCGTGCGTTACACCCTAGACCGCGGCAGACGTCGCCCCAATGTTTCTAAAAATAGCATACTAGTAATACATTTTTCTACTCGGTTCATTTTTTTTTTTCGTGAACCCTTCAAACCACACAGCTCTGCTTTGGACGCCGACTGATAGAATAAATCGCCAGTTTTGTAATCAAATTAAAAATTTAATTTGTAACAGTCATAACGTGGTATTCGGTGTCAAGCTGCACTAGAATTCTCCCCCCCCCCCCCTTATTTTCTGTGCCCTAACGAAGACAATACCACTGATCTTTGAGGAGAAAGTCCAGGGTTAAACATTTTGTTACGTTCATTTCAAGAGAGCTCTTTCTGCCTTTAGCATTGTTGTGACGACCTACTTTTGAATCTTCCAGCCAATCTGTAACCAACAACTGAAACTTTATGTGCCCGAACTGTTTCCGAGTCAGCACGTCCAGAATTGGAGATCGTTTCGCAAAGTATCTGCCCCTCCCAAAAGAGAGACTCGTGTAAAGGGAGATCATTTTGACCCGCTCTATTACTTCCCTTTGCCAGACAAAAGAGGTTTTGGCAAGCACTGTAAAAAGGAAAAAATCCCTTTACACCTTGTTATTGGAAAGAGTGGTCGCCAAAAAATTTGATAAAATTATAACAATAAGAAGAAAACATTCTCTTTACATCATAATTTTTCTGAAATTTTTCATGGTGTATGTGTCAAGCAAAGGGCGCAAAAGTGATTTGTTTCCTCTTTACACTGTTTGTTCAACCCCTCTTTTGTCTGGCAAAGGGAAGTAATAGGGCTGAGCACAAACGATCTCTCGGTGGCTCGCACAGTCACCTGAGAAGATGTCGCCTGGGCCCAACTTCATTCTCTTCCCAGTGATCTTCGCAAGCCATGAAACAGCCATTATCGATGATACTTTCAGACATTTGAAGACTGATAAAGATCGAACAGAAGATCGCGTGAGGTTAAAGGTCAAGGGATGTAGCATGACCCACATCATGAATCATTTATTGGTAGTTTCATTCCTCGTGAACAGTTTGAACAGTTTCAGTGTATCTATGTAGGTCAAACAGCTGATTTCCGGATATAAACATAATTTATTTTTAAAAAATTCTTGTCATCTAAGTGGCCCAAGAGAGATGGGAAGACAATATAAAATAGACAGGGTTAGGTTCTATATACGTCTTTCAATCTCCTGGTGAAGGTTATCTCGGAAATAAGCAGGAATGAGATTTACTAATTCTAAAGAGTAGTGATAGACAGAAAGTAAAAGTATCCCTACGATTTTGGCAGAGGTTATCGGATAAGTAACAGCTAACAAACAACTAACTCAAATTAAGAGTGTTACTGTTGATCTGTGGTTAGTGTTTCTTTTTTCTTTGTGGTAGCCCTACCTATTTTTTCACTTGTGCCAGTACTATAGAACCAGAACCACAGTGCAGAGCAAGTGAGACTATATGGGAATTCATTGTTAGCACGAATTTAAGTGTCTGATTTTTTTTCTCTCGTGATTGGTAAAATCCCCTCTTTATCTTCAGCAACTTAATTGAGGCCCCTCTCCCCCCCCCCTCCCCCGCCACCCCCATCCCCGTCCCACCGGGATAACTCTGCAAAGTTTGTGAGAATGAAGAGTTCATTGAAATGATACAGCCAGTGGATCTTTGTAGTGCTAGAACGAGAGAGCGGAGGTGGGAGTGGGGGTGGGGGAGCAGAGGGAGGGTTCGGAGAAGAAGGGGGGAGGAGAAGGAGGGTTCGGAGAAGAAGGGGGGAGGAGAGAGGCTCATAGGAAAGAGAGGAACGTATGAGACGAAGAAATAACCAAATAGAGAAAAAATTAAAGAACGAATTAGCAAGAAAGGAGATTCAAGTTTGTTGGTCTTGTATCATTTTTACCCCTCCCCCCCCCCCCAACACACACGCACACAACCGCCCTTTCACTTTCATAAGTGAATAGGCCAGACAATGGAGGATGACAGTGCAATTGTATAAATAAATAGATAAATAAATAAATAAATAAATGAAATAAATAAATAAAATAAATAAATAATAAATAAATAAATAAATAAACAACAAAAAATAACCATCCTACTAGGCGACAAAATGTGGACTGGCGTCTTTATATGTGTTATATATGTCACACGGAGCTATAGAGGGTTAAAAATCTCTTGCTTGGGAAACTGACTAAATTGCTGGACTGTCGGACAAATCGGAAAGAGTTTAAAGTATTTTAAAGCACATACGTTTGTTTGTACTCAGGCCAGAAAGGACGACAGTTAAGTAATCCATTGGAAATGAGGTCAAAAAATATATAGAAACATCTGAATATCGTCTTTTCTCTGCTGTTCGTTATGAAAGGTAAAGATTCAATCTACACCTGTTACATTCCATCACTTAGTTTGTCCATAGAATCAGGACAAAGTGTTTGGTCCGTGCACTTGCAAAATGAACTTATGACCCCATTTGTTCAGAGGTCACATTGCTTATCATGGCGTCATCACTGATACTTTTGAATGTTTATAAAGTGAAAGACATCCTAATTTTTTTTGTAGTTTCCTGCCACTACCACAGGTGAACAGATAAACGTAAATATTCTTGGACTCCGAAGCTCTAAAATTTCTGGTATCTGCCACTGTTGACAAAATCACCCCTTTGTCTACAGGTAAGTACAAGAAAAATGTTACGCATGAAATATGTTTGTAATTTTTATTATAGTCGCATGGATAAAGTAAACAAAATATTGAACAAATCGTCACAGTCTGGTTAACATAATTCCTGAAATCATTTCTGGTGACACTGAAAAAACTCAGTAAATGTAGCGAATACATGTATATCTACAATACCCCATTGTTTACACCCGTGCGACTAAATTCTATGACATTCTAACCGACCATGGTACAAAAGAATTTTGATAGGTTCCTGTCCTGACAATCGTTTTTTCAAAGAAGCTTCTTCCTGCATTTTAAATTCGGTCAAACATATTCAGGACGAATGGATGTTCCATGTATGAAATCATATATTTAGCTTAAAGGCATATATCAGTATATCACCGGCTCATGATAGTTTGATGTTCACTAGTTTCCTGCCTTTATTAATGATTCTATTTAACTTTACCTCTTTTGTGTCCACCTCAGAGCTGATTCCAAAGGATACGATGCTTTGAACACGTTGATGAATAAAATCATTTTAGAATTTCGGGATTTAATTACGATATTTGAGTTTTCTCAAAGAGTGAAGTCTTCGATTTGATTTTTATGCCTAATTTCTTCGTGTCAATGTGCCAGTTTTCTTAATGTCTATGCTAATTGCGAGATATTTGTATCTGGTGGTTTGTTTGACTTTTTGGTTTTTAGTATATCAAAGGCTGGATAACATCTGTGCCTCTTCGAAAGTAAAAAAAATGGTGTCTATTGTTTGGGTAATGTTAATTAAAAAACAAACAAACAAACAAAAACTTCGATTTGCACCTCTCTACGAGTTTTTGAACTTCATCAAAATAGTTTTATTTTATCTAAAATTAACTCTTGCATGGTGCAGACTTTAACAATCCAGTATTGCTAAGGCGGAAGTCATTGTATATATATCATATTTAAAGCAAGGGAGAGCACACGGTGTGAAGGGGCATCAGCGTTGGTAATTATGATATCTGATATTGCGTTCTGAAACTTCACACACTGCTTTTGATTTCTTCAAAACTCTAATATTGTTAGTACATTGTGGTTGTCAATATCTAGTCAACACACCAACTATGAGATGTGACTGGATAATAGAATGGGAAAAGCCGAAGGAAAATCTATAAAGTGTACCCTGGCATAACCTTTCGTTCTGTCAAGATGTTTCAAAATGTTATCTAAAACTACAAGCCTGGCATCTTCAACACTGCGTGCTTCTTTGTACGAATATTGATAAGGATTTGACTCAAATTTGATGTTGTGTAAAATATAATTTTTGAAGATTATTGTTTCAAAACACTTGAAAATAATGGATGACAATGCTATTGCCCTCCCCCCCTCCCCTCTCTAAATCATTCAGTCAACTTTTTCTTTCTTTGGAACAGGCACCATTTCCAGAGTGTCACATATAGTTATTGGTATAATAATTAGTATGTCCTCAGTGACAAATAAAAATGTAGGTAAGCAGTGGTGTTTTCCAATATTGTCCTTAGTGGTTCCAGTCGCGAATCTGCGAGATCTGCACGCTTTGTTCACCTTTATCCAGCTTGCTATTGCCAAACAAGGACAGGAGTGCCGATAAGAGCCGGTGACGAAAGATGAAGCAATGAATGAAAAGATGCCAACATTTTTTTCCTTTGTGATCTCCTTTCTTTTTGGCAAAGGGTTAAATTGTGAACTGACTGCAAAGTTCAAAGATAACATAAACACTTTGGGATGGCGGCTGTTGTTTTTTCAGCAATGTCATTCACTGTGCTATATGGTGTCCCTTTGAAACCAAAGTTTCTAATTTTGAAACAACACAGAAGAGGTTGTTGGTTGACCTTCATCATGCGCTTCTCTAACAATGAAATAAAATAGTATTAGCGTGTCTTGCCACAAACCGCTTATTCCTCCAGTGTCTTGCATATCTATTACTGTCTAGCTACCTCTGACAACTTTTAACACCCAGGGTTTATAAGTAGGTTCTCTGCTCCTACCTGCAGGCGGTGTAAGCCCGCCATCGGTGGGATTCTCTCATGGAGTGCCATCCTCGACATTCCAGGAGAGACATCTCTTCTCTCTCTCTCTCCTTGCTCCTGTCTTCTGTCCCGCTTTTTTCCCTCTTTTCTTCTTGATGTAAACGTATCTTACCGTATTTGACACAATATAGCTGATGTGTCGTTAAATCCCAACACAAACAAACAAACAAACCACTGGTAACCAATAACAACATGTGTTAGCTAATCTCTCTGTCTCTGTCTGTCTTTCTGTCTGTCTGTCTGTCTGTCTGTCCCCCCTCTCTCTTAGAGACTCTCTCTCAGTTAATTATAGTAAGTTTTTGTTGGCATTCAGTAAATTTAGAAGTGGCCAACACTGCCACGTCCAACTGTTCCAATATTTCGCGAATACATAGTAAAATTCTTGTCTTTGGGCAGTTGTGGTGTGATTAATGTTATCCGTTTTTAAAACCCCAACTTCCAGACCATTTGTATTTTGAAATATTACATTGTCTCAGAATCCTACTTCGGACTTGTGATTTCCACCCACCATCAAAAAGTGACTGTATCGTAGGTTACTATGTTGTCAGTTTTTTGTTTCTCGACCGACGAGATCATCTCATCCAGGAAATCTTTGTCTCGCGCCCAGGGCAAATGAGTCGGAAGTCGCGCCGGGTGATTTCGAGTTACAAGTTGTTTTTTTAAAACGCTTTTTGCTATTTTCCGACTATGATACCAAAATTTGTCTTTTTTCAGGTTAAAAAAGGTTAAATTGTCGTTTTGTGAAAAAAAAAAAATTAGTATCTTAGTCGGAAAGTAGTTTAAAATGACCAAAAACAGCCGTGGATCTTGATCGTCCGGCGCGACTTCCGACTGGTTTGTCCTTATTTTCACGACGAGCACATTGCTGGTATTTCATTAACTATATATTAACTATATAATGATCAAGTTTGCATAGTTTATGAGATGAAAGGTCTCGTGATCACTTAGAGGATTTTTGTGGTATGTATGTATGTATGTATGTATGTATGTATGTATGTATGTATGTATGTATGTATGTATGTATGTATGTATG
>JBCEWB010088985.1:0-12542 GCA_039654565.1 Peronia peronii
TTCATTTCATTAACTCAATTCAAAATTCTTCGTATTGTTTTTCAACTTTTTTGGTGTATTTGATTAGTTGCCGGTGGGCAGTCGTCTTAATTTTATGACATTTTTCGTAAAATGATGGTGGTGGTGGAGATGGTGGTGGTTTTGCATCGTGACAAGCCACTAAGCTGAAGTTTGTGCTAGACATAGGGTGGTCGAAAACCACAACCATATATACACATACACTTGCACATACACACACGCAGACACTCACGCACATAAACAGTAGTTATAGTTTGTTCACCCTCCAACTTTGAGCTCAGTCTAATCATCACTCCTCCTACAAATCACTCAAAGCAGTGAATCAACTAATCAAATAGGCAACTAAACAAAGATTTAACCAATCAGCAAAGCAACCAACTAAGAAATCTACTTTTAAATCACTCAGTCCACCTACATACCAACCAACCGACCAATCAACGATTAAACTAGCCAACTGGGCAACCACCAACCAACCATTCAGCAACTTGCTAGACAGTTAAATAACTAATCAATCAATCAAAACGTCAATTCCTTCTACTCTGTCAAGTAGTTGATCAACAGACCAATCATCCAAAACCATATCCCAGTGACATGGCAGCAATAGACAACAGACTTTTAACTATGAGTAAAGGTCAATAGATCAAGAACAGACAAATGGCCCTGTTCGATGTCACAAGACATCGGGAAAAGACAGATATTATCTGATATAATTATTACCAGTACAGAGCATGTTGTAGTTAAGACAACAGACACACATACATTATGACCAGTTTATCAATATAACATGTTAATAGACCACGAACAGAAAGATCATTCTAACATGGCTGCAGATCGGTAACAGACAGATCATATCGACATCGGATAGACACGTGAATAATACAAAGCGAGCCACGACAATGAGGACTTAGGTTGGAACTACTTACCGGCGGATGTATCCGGCCGACGCGCTGAGTGATGGGGTCTGCCATGACCACCTCCACCCTGCAGTTCTCCCCTCGCCGGACCGTGGAGATGACCAGATCATCACGCTGGAGATAGGTGGACCGGCCAATGTCCACCTCAATCGCCCTCTGTCTCACCACTAGCTGAGCCTCAGAGCCGCAGGGCAGCAGAAGCATCAGCGTTGCCAAGGTAACCAACATGGTTGAACACGTCCCACGGCCAATCGCTGCCATGTTGTCAGTAGCTGTGAAAGCTGAACCACCCAGAAACCTTGTAGATTTCGGGATCGTCGAGTTACTCGTTATAATCCATGGATAATAGCTGGATCCAATGCCAGCTCAGATTTTATGGAGTCTGCCAACGGATTGATCTATCCATCGTGAAGTGCTGGATATTCCTCTTGCTGTCCTTGATTAGCTCAATTGTTGGCACTCAGAAATCACATTCCCGACTTGTAGCCGATCATATACTCGTACAATAAGACTGCTACATCCTGTTCATGGGAATCTGAAATGAAATAATGTGAGAAACAAAATAATTGGAACAGGTAGTTATCATAAAATTTGAAACTCAAATAAAGAGGCAACTTATATGTAATTATCTGACGAAATTCCGAACTCCAGGTAAACCAAAGAGCATTTCATTTAAAAAAAACAACAAAAAAACTACGTCATATAAGCTGCAATGAGCACTTTATGTGTGTTTTAGAACGAAGCAGTGGTAAACGCATTACTCACACTCCCGCTTAAGTGGAAAGCTGACAAGTTAATAATTAAAACAGCAAACATGGGCGAAGTTGAGTATTTTCCAAAAGGTAGACAGACCACATGCACATTTGGGTCTGTGCAAAGGGAAATCTGTACATATCGATAAGGACAAAAATAGACGGCAGAAATGGAACGGACTGGCAGAGCCCACACTCAGACTGTAGCTTTGAAAGGTCGCCCAGCTGTGGCGTTTGTAGGTGAACAAAAAAAAAATATTCACGTGAAAAAAAGCAAGTATTATCTCTTTGTATTATCCCTCCCTTCGTCTATGTATCTTCTGTCTGTCCCGCTTCCTCTTGTCTATGGCCTCTGTTCCTTTCTTCGTTACCCCTCTTACACATCCTTCTTTCTCAGTCTCTCTCTCTTCCATCTCTCTCCTCCCCCCCCCCCAATCCTTCTCTCTCTCAGATCTGCATAATACAAAAAGCGGTATATGTCAATCACACCGATTTCGAATTAAGACAGATGCAATGGCAGTGAAGATCAAGACGATTTGGACAAGTAATAAAAGCTTAAAACCTCGCAAGAGAGAAAAGTGTTTTAAAAAAAAGGGGGGGGGGGGGTCATTGTTCCATATCAACACTTCAAGAATGATGAACTGGATGGAGAAGAAAGCTCTGAAATATCAAGATTCAGCTTATGAAGACAACGCCAACTTGCTGGGGTGAAATACTCGATTTCTCTTCTCTGTTATTTCCAGGTTTGTTCGTTGCCGCTGTTTTGTTTTTGTTTTATTGCTAAACAAAATAAAATAACAATAATAATTTTATTTCGGCACCACAATAAGGTTAAAAATGCCCGAATGAATGACTGTAAGATATCAGTTTTTGTTTTATTTTTTTAATGAAACATTAGGATGCAGAATTCTCCACAACCTCTATAAAAGCTCCTGTCCTCCCAGGGATAAACATGGGGACGATAGCAGACAGTTAAACAATACAAATGAAAATGCAAAATAAGGAGAGAGTGAACCTAAAATAAATATGACCGGATGCAAAAGCATGGAATCTGTGACCAACAAAAACAGTTATATAAAATTTTGCCCGTTTCGTTTTGTTGTCCTCATTTTTGGATGTGCATTTTTTTTTTTTCAGATCCAGTCATTTAACCTGTTAATTTCAAGTCACCAGGAGCCAGATATCATCGAGCAGTGCAGAATATTAGGACATGAGTACAGGTCATTTACGCCGGGGTTGCGAACAGCGGGAAGTTGTTTCCCACTCGCTGTCTGACGTCAGAGGTCTGTCATGCCTGTCTTCAACAGTCTCCTAGTGCTTGGCCCTCATCACAAGTTACTGCACTTTCCTTCAGATGCCTCAATGCCGTTTCCCAGAAAAAAAAAAAGAAGACTAAACAGTCTTTTCGCTGTAAATTTCTCATTTCTAAGATATCGGCATTACTTTACAGGAGCAGCCTTGGTGAACCTACTTTCAATCCTATAAGTTTTCCATGAATTCCAGAAATATTGATGATTCCGGACAAATTTCACAGTAATTTCATATTTCTCAAACGTCTTAAAATAACTGCTTGCATGCAGGTGAGAACAAAGCAGTCCTCGACACGCAAGTAAATAATTATACTAGTTTCACTCTTCAGGAAGTGAACAAGACTTTATTAGCAAGTGAATGTACTGGTTTCTCTCTAAGAATTAAAGTTAAAAAAAAAAGAAACATGCCCCAGTGATAGTGCATTTCCTCGGATAGCTGTCGCAATGCATCTGTGTGAAATCTGAATCCCAAGCGAAACACGTTCCAATTTTTTTACTCTTTCCCAGGTGTTGCGGGGCCACGGAGCAACGAGACATTCTGGGTTCTCGGAGTCTGGAATCGCCGTTTCCAGAGACTATGAGAGGTTTTCCACAGAGCTGCCTGTACCCCTTGTTACAGCGCTCGGCAGATGGTAACATGCAAGCAAAATAACGTCGATCGCTGGAGTTTGTTTGCTTTCCTGTTTGCTTGTTGTTTGTTTTTGTTTTTTTTTGTCTTATTTTGTGTTGTTTTTTCACTGTGTCTCAGAATCATTCTGTCCAGACCTCGGAGCTTTTTATTATTGTTATTATTTTTTTGGTAACAAATCCCGAGGCGATTTTTCAGTAATGGATAAAGCTATGAGAAGTTGACGAGTGGAATGGAATCAAGTAGATATGGGCCTGCACATCAAATAGGAGGGAAGGTTTGCAGTTGTGTGCAAGAGAGTGATTAGCCTTACGGCACGTTTCACGTCAGTGGATGAGCTAGAGTACAGAGTGAATGTGCGAGATATAGAGTGGGTTAATGGAAGATGGAAAGAATGAATGAGTGAGTGAGTGAGTTAGTGAGTGAGTGTATGAATGTGAGTGAGTGAGTGAGTGCGTGCGTGCATGAGTGAGTGAATGAGTGAATGAGTGATGAGTGAGTGAGTGAGTGATACAGTGAGTGCCTCCCTCGCCCTTTTCTCATAGCACAAGCACACTGTTTATCTTTGAGTGCATGTGCAGGGATTGAACACGGATCTACTGGAGTGGCCTTGATGCAAGCTGAGATAACGAGCAATGACTTTTTTGAACGAAATCACCGTGACGGAAATGGGAGGAAATGATTGAGAGAACGACAGAGGAGAAGGAAGAGAGGGGAGAAAAGAGCGAGCAAAAGAAGACTAAAAAGGCAGGGGAAAGTAGACTGTTTAAGAAATAAATGAGACGTTTCCCGGCTTTACCGTCATGCAGGATAAAAAAGAAGAAGAAGAAGAAGAAGAAGAAGGAGGGAATCTATTATTGCTAAACCATTTAAAAGCCATCCTTTGTTTCCTAAGAAGTTAATAAAAACTTAACTGGAAAACTATTCTTATCTGTGAAAAGCAGATAAGAAAAACAAAAGACATGCATTTGAAAAGCATTGACTCGCTTGTTCTAAGCAGCGTGGCAGCATTTTTGCTGCGAGTAGGATCGTTGTTTGACTGCAGCTTGCAACTATTTACATCCGCCATGTTACAAAGGCCGAAACGCTGTCGTGCAGCGCTGTGGAAAGATGGGAGAGCCTTTGCAGTACATCAGAATCGCATTGCCAGTTTGTCCTCAAACAAATCGCTCTGTTTAGCTTCCCTTGTTTATGTGCCGGCCTCAGTTATAAGATGAATATAATGAGCTTTCACCAAAATTTACAGAGTAAGGCCTGATGTAGGCGGAGAGCCCGAAACATGCTCGAAAGAGCCCGAATCACCTACTCTGTAAACAGGTTTTTCGGTCTGTAACAAAAAGAAAAGCTATTCCAATACACAGAAACAAAGCAGGTATAAGCGAAGCACAAATGGAAAGATGGAGAGATCAGCAAAACAGGACTGTAAATGTAAAGCTCCAAAATTCTCCTCAGTCATACAGCTCGTCCACTTTGGCACATCTGACAGCATATTTGTTCCTGATTCCATGGGATTTTGTCCTGTTAATGTTCACTGACTTATTGCTTAGATCGTGATTTACTGCGGTTGATTTATCTGTTTTACTCAAAAACTACCAGATAGGTCGGGATGTTTTTGATAGATTTACGGTCTTCAAATTACGTGGGATAATTTGTAGTTCAAGAAAACTGGACCGAAGCAAATATTCTGACAGACCTCTATTGGAAAATTACTATACATCATAATTTGATCGATGGTTGTTGTCAAATCTGTACGTCTGCCATTCAGATGTTCTATCCTGGTATCATATACAGCTATTTTTAGCTTATGAAATAAAGTAAAACAACAACAACAACAACAACAACCACAACAAGAAACCTTGTTGAAACTTGTTTTCGTTATCCAATAATAATAATAATAATAATAATAATAATAATAATAATAATGAACAAAACTCTAGATCACTATCGGAGACTCACTAGCAACAAGTCATGAATGTGCAATTGATCTTTTAGATATATCAAAGTAGCAGCAAATATCAGCTATGAGTGTCGCCTTGGATCGTCTCTCTCTCTCTCTCTCACCTCTATCGTGGCCATTAACTCACTGTTTTCACTCTGTCTTCAAGCCCATGCATTCTTGTGTAAACATCACAATAGCTATTGTACCACAGTGTCTTAGTATGACAATATCGATGAGTCAAGGATCAGATCGAGAGCTCAGCCAGCAGGCACTTCTGTCACAGCTAACTTACTTCGATAAAACACCTTTATCATAACAGTTTCATCATTTTTCCACGTATTCAAATATAACGTTCCACAACATTAATCCTATGAGCCTCCAGTCCCTGCCATAGATACCCCGTTATGTCACCTCTTTCGAAACCATTGACCTACAGTCGGTCATTGCCTTTTCAGCATGATCTATTTTATCACTGAGTAGATTTTGTATGCAGTTCGATTTCAAAGATCTATTTATTCCTCTGACGTTCAACCATCAGGAGCTATGGTATTTACATAATCATAAAAACAATGTATCTCATCATTTTAATCTCTAGTAACTGCATTTTCTTCACTATATACTAGAAGAGATCTCTTAAGAGAACGGAGAAAGGCCAAGACTAAATCGCCACCTTGTTGTAGAAACAGTGTTTACGTGGATAAGACGTTTTTGTCAAGGTAGAAAAATATGGCGCTGGATGTTTAAACACCAGAGAAGCAATGGACTCGTCCTGGCGTCGCTCATACACAAAGTTGATCAACATCTCCGACAACACTTAGAGCTGCTGCATGTGTTTGCCTCAGCCAGCCAAATAATCGTGTTTATACTTTGTCGATTACTCATACCATCTTCATACATGCTGCTCCCAAGAAAAGGAAAGGGGAGAAATGCAGCACAATATTGATCGAATCCCATGTTGTGTTTTCTCTGCTTTTTCAACTGATGTAATTCGGCTTTCATTCTCAGAGCAGTGTGTACATGGTGAAAGACACGATCCTGCACACACCTACACATGGAGGATATATATTTGAATACACCTACACAGTCATGAAGAACATCCAGAACACACCTACACACACTGAGAACACACGACATGTTTGTTAGCCTGTATGTTCTGTGCGCCATCTGCCTTCCTACAAGTGCGTATTTTTGCACTTCCTGACGCTACTCCTAGATTCCTAGATGGGATAACAACATCAATGAATGAACCTATATCACACTCAACTGAATGAGAGCACCGAGGATAAAGGAAGCTGGTTGTGGAGTCTTTTATGGCGTCCCTACAGTCTTCAAGTTTTACGGATAGAACAGGACAGGATAGGATGGGATTGATAGGATGATAGGATAGGACATGATAGGACAGAATAGAACATGACGAGACAAGAAAGAATAGGATATGATAGGACAGAATAAAATAGGATAGGATAGGATAGATAGGACGGGATACAAAAGGATAGGACAAGGATAGGATAGGGCAGTACTAAGATAGGATAGGATAGCACTGGGTGGCATAGGATAGCATGGGGTTGATTTAACGAGACAAAGATATCGGCTCTATGACAGACTATAAACTACCTGAACATCTCCTGGAAGTGGGATGTGCTAGACATAATACAATACAACAAGCGTTTCAGGTTTTACTAAAGCGACACCACTTTATAAGCATCTCCAAACTTTTCTACCCCGTGGATTCTTTTCAGTTTCGTGCCAAATCAGTTGTGTCTTCTTTATCTGTGCTTTGACCTCACGTCTCCAAGTATTCCTTGGTCCATCCCGGGGCACATTATGTCATAAACGATAAATAGATCTAGTGGCTTGTTTTTCCCCTCAGATATCAATCCATTTGCACACTTCACACCAACTGATGTCGATAACTTTATTTCCCACAAAAAAGTCTCTTGATTCCTTCGACACCACAATGGTGATCACTAAGCGGTGTTTTCCACCAGGCATGACTCTCTCTCATTATCTGGTTGTAATGTCCCATAAAATATCCCCATCTCTCTCGCTCGCTCTCTCTCTCTCTCTTGCTCTCATTACCAATCCTGCAACTCCCCCCCTTAAAAAACGTCCCCTCTTCTAAATCTCTCTCTCTTTCTCTCTCTCTTTCTCTTTCATCTCAATGCCAATCCTACAAGCCCTCCCCCCCCCCCTTCCCGAAACAAGCAACTGCTTCTAAATCTTTCTCTCTCTCGTTCTCTCTCACACACTCTCTCTTTCTCTTTTTCTCTCTGATGTTGGCCACACGGCCTTCTTTTATGTCCCCCTTCTCCTGCCGAGTGTCCATTCCATTAGCCACTCGATGCTGGCTCGGCTTTCACATCATCTCAAAGCACGGACCGATGCCATCTTCTCATCTGGACCATTTTCACGGCTCTCTCTTTCAGCTGCTGCAGTATACATTTCCTTCTTTGTAACACTATCTGTTGGGCCTAAGATCTTCCCCCCAGGAACCTGAGGCGATACGTATCACATCTTTTTCTGCTCCTTTGACTAGATTGTCTGCTACAGACATCATTTTCTTGCTGATGCTGACTTTTTGAAAGAGGGTTGGTAGATAGTGCTGTAACATGTAAGCAGATTAGCATTGCAGGCTTTTTGCTGTAACTACTACATGTATTGTGTTGCTCACTGCTTGGCAGATAGAGAGGCCGCCGAGTTACACCGAATATTGTATGTAATGCACGAATACACATCTAGGACAAGTATAAGACTAAATTTTAAGCTGTGTATAAAGATACAAGCGTGAACAATAATTGCACGTATAGGCAACAATTACGATCTATCTTTCTCTCTCTCTATCTCTCTCTTTCCATCTCTCTTTCTCTCTCTCTCTTTCTCTCTCTCTTCTCTCTCTGTCTCTTTCTCTCTCTGACTGTGAGCAACGACGATGGCAAGCACTGAGGCTGATTTTCATTAAACTGAAACAGGCAAAAAAACGGTAAAGGAGAAGGGTAATTTGTGTATTGGCAATGAAATCAACAAAACGAACAGAAAGAAAGGAAAATAGAGGTATAAAAACAAGGAAGAATGGCAGCCCTGATAACAAATAAACAAATAATTAAAACCATGAGAAATAACACGAGAGGAAGAGGGAGAAAGCCAAATCAAAATAATAATAATAATAATAATAAAAATTGAAGACTCACATTTTTAACCCTATGTTCATGCCCGTAATATTTCCTGTTCTGTTTACTTTATCCACGGCGATAAACACTCGGCATCCATTCTTGCACACGTTCACAAGCAAACACAAGTCAAAGACAAAACATGTTGTTTTGTGGGCTTGACATGAGCGAGAGGTTTCAAGGATTTCGTGATCGTTATCAGTTTGAAATAATCATACATCTGCAATCTGCCAGCCAGAGAACTGGAGGGAAAAAATGGAGATCCCATGGGGTCTGACATGTTTATGAATGTTTTCAATACCCTTACAAAGTTTGTATATCCTTCATTATGTTGTTGTTTGAGTTAGTTCGCTCTGTTCTGGTCATTGTTGACAAATATTGTTGTTGTTGTTGATGACGATGTCTGTTATCGTTGATGTCGTTGATGTTGAAGGCGTTGCATTTTGTTTGGAGAATGTTTGCTGTGATTGCTGTTGTAAGCATTGCTGTACTGCTTACTGTCGCTTTCCCGTCAATGTAGCTGCAATTTCATTACTCATCAGTCATATCTGTCAGTCATTTGAGAGAAAAATGTCATAGATAAGAAGTCAGTCCAGGGGGTAACACTGTCAAACAGGCGGAGCGAGGTAAGCAAAGGCAAGATAAATAAAAACACGTATTAGAAAAGAACAGAGGAAACGAAGCACTGAGGAACTGCTGTTTAGCGATTTCTCTAAAGTGACATGATTTTGTAGGAGATGACAATCTATCTTTACCGTCTCTGTTCACTATCTAGCTGTGTTGACATGAAGTGCCATCATATCCTCTTCTCGGTTATGATACAAGACCCAGGTTATCTTCCTTTAGCCTCTGTCTTAGCCCTTAACTTAACCCTCCCTGGCGAGCTGTGCACTAATCTTCTGCATCCGTCCCAGCTGTGCGCCAGGGCATAAGTTTTCACAAATCTTTTCTTAGTCCATTCCTGGGTGCTGTCGGTCCATTTTTTTCCTATGGTACATCAAGGGTTAAAAAAGAAACTGTACGACCAGGGTGGAAATGAGTCATTCTGCGAGCCACTGGGGGTCCAGAGATATAAGCCTCAGCCACGACGTCAATTTTATGCGTCATGAAACAACATAGCGGCACATGTCCACAGCCTAGGACTCGGGTTGTAAATTCATTCACTAAATCACTCCCCAACGTCTTCAAAATGGGCTGGGAGGACGGGTACCATGCGCCATGGGCTACCATTACACGGCATGGGGGTCTCTCCCGGGCCTCGCTCATTGGCAATGAAACCACAAGGCTGAGCACTCGCCCAGTCGGAAGCTCTCACTAATACCCATCCTTGACTTACCTCCTCCTGCCTCTTCCTGCACGCCAGGATTCGTGGTATTTCAAAGCGACGACATTGAGAGAGGTACCCTGAAGATATACGCAAAATAATCCCTCCTATCTCTCTCCCTCCTCCTCCCCCCCCCCCGCGCCACCATACGCCCTTCCCCCTTCCAACCATTCTCCAAAGTTCCCAGCCCCCAGGATGTCCCATTTTCATTTGCGTAAAGACAGAGAGTCAGGCAGTCAAATGAGAAATGAAGCCAGGCAGGGGGTAAACTGGCTTTAGTGGCTTTGCCTGGGTCTGGTATGTGATTCAGGTCATAAGTGTAAGTTTTTTTACCAACGTGAACACACTCCTCATGTATTAGACTCATGTAGGATTTGTACTGACAAAATCGGGCAGTAAGAGACAACTTTCTTATCAGCCTGGAGAGAGTCAAATTAGCAGAACATCCATTGGCTTGTAACTTCATAGTACTGGCGTTATTTGCAAGGTCACTCCAACTTTCATAATTAATTGCTGCAAAGACTTTTGCATTTGTTGTGAAATAATGAATTATTTCTCCCCATCTCTGTGTATGTTTCTCTCTCTCTCTCTCTTTTCTCTCTCTCTCTTTCTCTTACACTGCATCTATCTGTCTGTGTTTTCCCTCTATCTAAAGCTGCACAGTTTCGTCAATATGAGAGCCAGCATGCAGCTGAAATCGTAGTCGATGTCTCGGGAACAGATAAAAGTAATACAAAGATAAAACTCTCTGCCAATAAACTGGGGATGCAAAATGGTGGCATCGGAAATGGCGGCGGAGGAAAGAATGGACAGCGTCAACAACTTGCCCATCCGTTAATGGCCATCAGTGACTAGCAAGCAGACGGGTGTAATTTCTGTTCCTGTCCTATCCAGTCCTGTAATATCTTATTCTATCCTATCCTGTTATCCTATTCTGTCCCATCCTATGCTATCTTATCCTATCCTGTCCTGCCCTATCCTATCCTATCCTATCCTATCCTATCCTATTCTGTTCTATGCTATCCTATCCTATTCCATCCTGTCCTGTGATATCTTATTGTATCCTTTTCTGTCCTACTTGCACCCTGTCCTATCCCGGACTCTTGCAGACCATTGGCGTGCTACAAAAGACATCTCTGTTCTTCCCAGTTTTGAGACACTTATTGGGTAGTTACAGAGTGCGAAACCAGTCCATCCACTGACGTTGTCCTCTCTTCTCCCTCGCGGTCTCCCTTTCCTTCTACCTCCTAACACTATCACCACTGGCACCAGAAACCTTGCGTAATACGTTCTGCTGTGCCGCTACTAGATCCTACATCCATAGCTGTCAGTTATAGTCATGGCTGAAGTGATCAGACTGAGTCAAACATGAAAAAACAATATGGATATGTGAAGCTTACGTCGTCTCATCTTAACAGTCAGAACTAAGAACTTTACTTCATACTGTCCTGGATTCACCTATCATGGAAAAGAATGCTGAACGTAAAAAAAAAACCTTCAAGTTACAAGAACTCTTCACTAAACAGTGTATGTGCACACAGTGTATGTTGATTCCTCGGCACACACTCGTGTCCTGTGACGTTCATCTGGGTTGTATTTATCGTTGACAGATGCAGAACAGCAATTGGGCAACTAACTAACAACAACAGCAACAAAAAAATCTGAATAAATGGCTCCAAGGGCGTTTGATCTACTCATCAACATCGCAACAAAGTAGTGGGGATTCCCACAAATAACTGAGCTCGTTACCCTGTAACATCTAGGAGATATGGAACGTGTTAGGAAAAAGGCAAGAAAAATGAGAATGGTGGAATTAGAAGATTTTTATGTGCATATGTGTGTTCGGCATAACATATGGTTTTAGTTGTGAGCTGTCGGCAGCTTAAGTTTTATTATCTGTATGTGCTTAGGCTTACATACCGCAGTACCGAGAGACTGACAAACTGACAAAGGGACCTACGTACGGATAAAATGGGGAAGAAACATAGGCAATAAAAGAGAGCAAGAGCGAGAGAGAGAGAGTGAGAGAGAGAGAGAGAAAGGGAAAATAGGAGAAACAATTTACTTTATTACAGAATAAATGTAAACATGGCAGAATTCAAAAACTTGTCTTGGTGGAATCTGCTTTTCAAAGTTTCTGTCGGTGATCAGATTTGTCGATGTTAAAATGATTTTGTAGATGACACTAATACCATACCTTAAAGACACAGGGTAGATTTTCATCCTATTCCTATATTTTTAGAAGACTTTTCTAGAATAATCTTTTTCCATTATATGACTCTGTCCGTCTTCAGAATCGAATTAAAGGAAAATTGGATTATCGACATATTGTTTAGTAAACTCTGAACAAGCTGCCCATATTATATCAACATTCTGGCTGCACAGTCTTTGGAAAACAGAAATCAATTTCAGATATTTCATTTCAAATCTATACTAACCTACCAGTACCGATCTCAAAACAATCATTTCAACTCCCCCCTCTCCCCCCCC
>JBCEWB010089018.1:0-12541 GCA_039654565.1 Peronia peronii
TGATGTTGTTGTTGTTGTTGTTGTTGTTGTTGTTGTTGTTGTTGTTGTTGTTGTTGTTGTTGTTGTTGTTGTTGTTTAGTTTTGTTTTGTAGTATATTTTCTCAAAAAAAAAAGGTGACAGAGATCTGTCCTTTCTGAAACTAAACAGCGATAAAGCTGGAAATATTGTGCAACCTGACGCCCGGGACGCCAAGAATGTGCTGTCCCATGGAAATACCCGTCCACAACTCGACGATTTCTTTTACTATGATGGCGAACAATGAAACTGATACTTTCAATGCAATAGTAATTAATCATTAACAGTCATTCTGTTTTTGTTGACTCACAACTTTTACCACGGTGCACTCGATGACACTGTGAAATCAATGACACTGTCAGTCATTGCAACCTGACATCACGTCCCATTAGTAGTGCTATCCATCGTTCTCTTTATAAGTTTATTCTAGTGTGGTGAGGGTTTGACCAAAAGAATAATAAATCATTTTAGATGGCATTTTTTTTTTCTCATCATATATGTCGACAGGCAGCCAGACCAGTGTGTGTCATCACATTCCTTTCATAATACCTGCGGCTGTGAGAATTATTCATAAACAATTCACAGCTCAGTCTGTTACTGGGCGAAAATTGCCAGAGTGTCACAGCCTGACAATGTATAAACTGGCTTTTTACGTTTCTCACTTTCTTTTACTCTTCTTTTCTGTTTTTCTTTCCTTCTTTTTCTTTCTTTCTTCCACCAGTCTTTGAAACTTTCTTTGTTTTCTCATTTTTTCTTTTTCTTCTTTCTATTTTTTTCTTTCGTTGTAATCTTTCTTTCTTTTATCTTTTGTTTTCTATCTTCTTTTCTTTCTATTTCATTGTTTCTGTTTTTTTCTCCTTTCTTTCTTTCTTTGTCTTTCTTTCTTTCTTTCTTTCCGTCTTTCCTTGTTTCTTTCCTTTCATTGCTATTTCCTTTTTCTTTCTATAACTCCTTTCTTTCTTTCACTCGTCACCTCTCTTTTATTTTTCCCTTTCTTTCCTATCGACTCATGGGCCAATTACGACTCTCTACGCCAATTAAAAGGACAGATTTATTGATACGTCATGGCCCTGGTTCAACTTGTTCGTTTAGAATATGTACATACATATTCAGTAGCAAAGAGCTGGCTACGTACACATTTACAAAGTATTCCAATGTTGTGGCAGAGGAAAACAGACATAAGAAATAAACGTGCATAACAAGCCGAAACAAAATTGAATACGTTATTTTGTGCTTTAACCCACACTTTCTGAATTTATCTAAATACCACCTCATAATATTCTTAGGGACAGAGCCAGAAAGAAAGAAAAAAATATTTAGCATAATAAAATTTCAGGAAACGACTGTTTATGTCCTGGCTGCGATACGAGTATATCATGAATACAGGAAACAGACCAAAGCGTTGAATTCCTAAAAATGTCATTAGCAAAGATGTGGTGTGTCAGAATTCTGTACAATATTCGAACTTAGCGCATTAAAGTTTAAAGGAATGACATTTTATGCCCTGATTGTGGCATGAGCGCATTATGAGTAGGTACATGTACCATGTTACTTCTCCCCGTGTGCTGTTTGGAAAGGAATGGTATGTTCACCACCAAGAACGATTGAGCGAAGTCTTCCGTGCCTCCACTGATAGAGACCCCCCTCCCCCCTCCCCCACCCTTTTTTTTTTCATTGTACTGCTTTTGTTTGCTGGTCACTGTTGTCTTTATCTCTTTCCATACAAATCACAATAAATATAGCCTAGATACTAACGTCCAATGAACCACCGCGTATCAGATACAGGAATACAACGTCTTATATTTGAAAAGTCACTGTTGGTGTTGAGGTGTGGACAAAAAAGTACTTACTCATACCCTAGGATAACCAGTACAAAGACTTACAAATCTTAGCGCTTATTATGGGCTTTCGTAGGGTAAAGTGTTGATGTTTGTATTTAGATGATGTTGGCATAATGACTACATGCAACTGGAATTAACAGGCTCTCAACATGACAGTGATCTAATAATTCTTTTCTTTCTTTTGTAGGCGTAGATCAATGCTTTGTTTTGTTGGCCACCGTTGTGTTCTATGTTTGCAATTTAAATGAAGTTGACATTATTGCTACATGTAAGTGGATTTAATAAATTCTCAATTTGACAGTAGCTAAATTTAGTTGCTTTTTTTTTTTTTTTTTTGTAGACCTATTGGCGTACTTAGTTGGCCGCTGTTGTCGTCAATGTTTGCCAATAATATAAAAAAAAATGTGATGTTGACATATTAATTAACTGGATTATAACTGACTTCATACACCGGTACAAAGCTCACAAGACACGTTGGGCTATGTTTCCTTATGCGCGACGCGTAGTTGCATCGCCCGAAAAAAAAAAATGGCGGTCCAAAAATCAATCAAGTAAAATTTGTATGAGACTATCTCCTCATGCGCAGCGCGACGTCGAGCCGTGCATAAGGAGATGGCCTCATGCAAATCTTACTTATATAATTGATTTTGGAGCGCCATTTTTTCGGGCGACGCAACTACTCGTCGCGCATAAGAAGACAAAGCGTTATTTCGGTTGTTGTTTGTGTTATGCAGTTCTTGAGATACCGAAGGAATCCACTGCCCATGCACACAGACTAGGCATGCTGTTTTTTTTTTGCTGTTGTTGTTGTTGTTTTTTTGTTGTTTTTTTTGCTTTGCTTTGTTTGTTTGTTTTGATTTGTTTCTTTTGTTTGTTTTGTGTTTGTTTGTTTTTTTTTGGCTCACACCTCAACTTGTCTCGACTCGACTTGAAGGTCAAAAATTTAGTGGCTGGGTATGTGGACTGTGTGCATATACACCTACGTGTCTGCATAGGTATTTGTGTTTTTTACTGTCGCTTTGATATTGTTTTTGGCTCTCGCTGTGCACAAAACGCAGTCATCGTTCCTGCCTGTTTCCTATCATACCATTCGAATACTCATTGTACACGACACAAAATAGATCTGATAGCATTCCACAGATATAGCATAACCCCCCCCCCACACACACACACACACACACACACACACACACATACACACACATACACATGATGGGCTAAAAGAAATAGATCGACAAAGCAAAGTAGCTGAAACATAAAGAATAAAGAATCCAGAGGTGTATCAGTGATCTGAATCCACTGACAAAGAACTTATAAAATAAAACAATTTTTTAAAATCAGTAAAAGTAAGCTTTCATTCATGCTCCCCATCGCACTTCCCCTAGTCCAATATAATTATATACGCATGTATAACAGATACTGCAAACTATTGACTTTCCAGTTGCAGAAGTTTCAACCAGACTTGCTTTAAGTATACAGTGGACACCAGTCAATGTCTGCATTAAGCAAAACAGTTAGAGTAGATTCTCTACATACACCCAACAGCTGAACCGCGCTTTCAGGGAGAAAAGTAATACTGAGGTGATATAATAAATCTTCCTAGCCTTGAGTGGTGAGGGGCGTTGCACGGCTAGCAGAGGAGGAAAGGTGATAATGTTCATGAGGCCGACCCATGTTTTATGTACCCTGCAATATCCAGCAAAGATAAGATAAAAGAACGGCTTCATTATCCTCCCAACGATACTAGCTGTCCACAGTAGCATAAATGTAATCTATGAGACAAGAAACACATTAATTTCATATCAGGCAGCCACGTGCTGGGAGATGCTTACTGCCCGGATATGTTTTTCTTTTTTCCTTACTGCCAGCAGTCTCGGTGAATGCCTGACAGTGCAGAACTGGATGTCTAGAATTCTTAACTCTTTCCACATACTCTGATATAAACATCACAATGCGGAGCACAACATCTAAATCTATACTGCAACATCCAGTGATCCATTTAAAGAAACTATACTACAATAATCATCTAATTGCCCGTTTAGAAAAACTTCCTGTTTATAGGGAAGTTCAATGGTCCTCTCAGAGGTATATTACGATTAATGGGCCCCGGAATCGATAAAACAGACATCTTGAAAAGACAGTCAGTTGCAGAAACTCAATGTGTTTATAATGCGTTTTAAATATAGTAATAAGGTACCGTCAAAATATTCTATTTATTCTGAACCATTTCTTACCATTCACAAGATAATCATAATACCAGTTTTTTTTATAATGTGAAAACCTTTTTCAGGTGTCCTAATGATATTTCCAGCAAAACTTTGGCTATTCCTACTGTCAAACTGGTCAATTTAATGTCTTGACCACGCCGCCGGCACTTTAGACTTTTCTTGACATGAAGATAGAAAATGTAAATTGTGCATCTGCTGGCCATAGTCTGATCTAATTAAATGGCGGAGCACATCGTAAAGTGTCTCTGCTTTGAAAGATTCTCCTCACTCATACACACACACAAAACGCTATGAGGCTGCATACTGCATAATATGTTGTATTTACAACAGTGTGAAAACATCTCTGGACCAAAGTTCCTTCATGCACAGGTGTGTCGAGCGTGAAGTCTGAAGGGTAGATTTGTAACTCATTTACATCACGCCAAGGAAGCATAACAAGCGATTAATACGTCGGTATCTGGGCAACAAAAATATTTAAATCAAAAGATGTTTTCTACTTTCTACCCACGCACAAAGACTGAGAATACTGGTTCGTCATCAACATGAAATAGTTATGGAAGGTGGGACGTGCAGTATTATCGTAATTATTTTCTCCACTGGTTCTTATCGTCGTTGCATCGACTCTCTTTTTTTCACGTTTTCGTGACCTTTGAACAGGTTTTTCAAGCCTGCCTTTTTATCTTCTTGTCAAACTTTCAACTGACAGGTATATAATTATAAGAAATGATCCTTGCTGCATGCAGGATCATGTGTCTGCACTGGTCCTTTTGTGACTGCTGTTTCTAATGACTGGTTTGCTTCTTTGACTTGTAAAATCTTCGAGGTACCACACCCATTTTTAACTATGAGAGCGTACATAAGCAAAACCACTGGCGGTAGGAGGAAGGAATACAAAAGACTGAGCACCGTGCAATACATGATTGTTGTCTTCACCTTAAGAAACGGTAACAGTGCATGCATGGTTATTTCCCAGAACAAAGCCGAAGAAGAAGTTTTATTTAGACGCAGGAGCGAGAGGAGATGTGGAAAGGGGGAGCAAAATCAGACAGAAAAACGACATTTTGTATTTTCTTGAGCTCAACTGGGAATGCAAGTACAGATTGTTGAGATAAGCATACAGGTTAGAATCGGGGGGTCAGGGAACAGCATTCTCCTATAACTACTCTTCATAGAAAAAACAACAACATAAATTCAAAGGTAAGAATTGAGAGAAAATGCTTCTTTAAAGCATAGGAAGAGTTCAGTAACAATCAGATACATCGGGCTCACTGACTACTTCTAATACGGTTCATAAATAATGATTAAAACTTAACCGGGGTTCACTCAGGTGAGATGTTATTATAATATAGATTCTACTTGAAACAGTCTTTGATTTCTAGGTGGAAAGAAGATTATACTATACTTTTCAGTTTTCGTTGTCAGGAATGTAAGGGCCAGTAAGCTGAAAGAATATTCATTAAAGTTGATGCAGATTTTATCCTCTGGCTACCAAGATGGTAATCGGAAGATATTTTACAAGTACATGTAATCCACAACTTTTAGAACTGATTACTGCATTTTGTTGTTGTTGTTGTTGTTGTTGTTGTTGTTGTTGTTGTTGTTGTTGCTGTTGTTCTGAATATTCAATTGTAAGTACACACTGTAGAATGGATATTACAATTTGCAAGATGAACACAAGCAAGATGATGCAGCGAACACAATTAGCGGTGACACAATTAGCTCTGTCAAAGAGAGAAGAAAGACATAGTTAAAGCAGCACCCAAAAAATAATATGAAAGCGTAATGCTTTTTAGCATCCAGCTGACTGGTACGTCCTCATCACAAATATGTGAGAATTTAGGCTAAATTATACAGTCAATGTGCACTGTCTGGGATACGTCACATACACCAGCCGGTAGCGTCCATTATGTTACAACGATGAGTCAAACGCCACTGAGTGACATCTGGCCAGTGATGCAGAAACGTATATAATGATACTGATACATCAGCCATCATGCTGAAATGACACAGTGTTCATTACGTCACTTATACTCCCACCCTATCTTCAGTAAGCAGCTTGTTGTAACAATAAATATATTAATATATGCACATTAATAACGCTTTAACTTCACAAGGCAGCATAGCGTTTCAAGCATTGTCAAGGTTAGCTGGGTTTTACACCTAGGATATGCATATTATGATATTATATGTTGGTGTGTGGGAGTAAGCAGTTTGCTGATGATGACTGAAGTCTACACTCGTTTGTCACGCTATCTTGATACGCATGTAATATCAAAGCGATATGTTTTATGTGGGCAAAACACGCACACTTATCGTGTCAGAACGAAAGGTACCAGACTCACTCGCCGTATGGCCGTGGACCGACAGGGTGACTAGGAGATAAAATTAGCATGAGAACACAACATTAAATGAGGAGCCAAATTGCACATGATGATCTCTCTCTCTCTCTCTCTCTCTCTCTCTCTCTCTCTCTCTCTCTCTTTCTCTCTCTCTTGTCTTAAACTATATAGGCCTAATACACCATGCCATATTTGCAAGACTAGCCTTGTACTTGTACTGCCTATTCTTTCGCTGTCTTGGGAAAAAAGGGACCAAGATACAGATAAAATACAACCTGAATTATTCTTCCATGAACACTAAAACACAGGGGAATGTCATGAAAAATTCCACTTCTCTCAAATTTTGAACCAGATCACTTAGAACCGTTTGCATCTCCACTTATCAGATAACTAGATTTTTATCATAGACGATTGCCCATACTGAGCAGCAGGGTATCTATAATAATGTGCTCACCTTCTTTGTGATATGTGGAGCAATAGAGTTGTGTACACGTAGGTAAATGTTAGTTTCACCACTAGTTTCACTCGCTGGCTCCTTAGCAACGGTGCTAAGTTACCTGAGCAAAATGCTTTTCTATACACGACAACGCAGCTTCGCACAAAGAAAGAAATAAGCTAGGACAGAGCCTTCTCTCTACAAAACAAACAAACCAACAAAACACCAAAATAACACCGCCTATCTGCAAGCTGTAACAGCGGGCTGCCTTCATAAAATAAGAAATCGCGATGTTCTACGTAAAATAATCATAATAATAACAATAATAACTACAAAAAACAGAACACTCTTGCTCCCCTGCAGCGTTTCTGGATCTTTAATATAGGCTAAAACACGCGCACCTGCTCCCAAAATAGCAGCACTTTGGCTGATATGACATTAGGTGACATACGTCGGCATGCATTTGCCGACATGGAAACATGAATACAATTATTTGCCTACCTCACGCGAGCGAAAGGTCGAGTACCGTGGCTGAAAAGCAACGAGTGCAAAGCTGGATTTTTTGTTTGTTTGTTTGTTTGTGTCATATAGAGTTCGAGGAAGTGGTTATTGTTATAAGTGCTGTTGTTCTCTTCTTTCTCTTTTTCTTCTTGTCCTCCCTCTCCTTCTTATCTCCTTTTTTTTTCTTTTTTTTTTCTTTTTTCTTCTGTTTTTTTTTTTTTCGCTTCCTTTTCTACCGTTTTCTTCCTGTTTTTCTTCGTCTTCTTTTTTTCCTTCTTCTTCCATCTAATCTTAATCGCTTTCCTTTCCTTCTCTCCCCCCCCCCCCCCCCCTTCTTATTTCCTCCTCTTTTCGCTGATGCTGAATTCAAAGAAATACAGGTGGCAATGATTAGTCGTATTCTAAGGAAAAGCTATCATGACGGATATGAAGTTTAGATATCCCCACGGATATGAAGTTTAGATATCCCCATTAGGTATAACTTTAATTCACACTAATTATGAGAAATTAATCAAAACACATCCTCTTGGAAAACGAATCTAATCCCGCGTTAAGCAAACCATCTTAATTAGCAGATGAAAAAGTAAGGTCAATGAATGTTTTGAGAGCTTCTGTCCGTAAGGATTAAAGAGAGAGAATTCATCGCTCAAATCATTTCCAAAGTTTGCACACATGTGTAAAAGATGAAAACATCAAAGAGTATAAGAACGTAACTGAGGCAGCTTATCAAAATCAACTTCAGCCCCCGTGAGGCACCAAATGCGTACAATCTGTAATATCGCTAGTTCAAGAAAATGTAAGCACAGGAGAATATCAGCCTTCGTTTATGTTCTTCTTAATCGAATAACTCAGTGAAATCAACTAACATCGCGTAAAATGATATAATAATCAAAATAATAATTAATTATAATACTGAATTTTAATTTTAATTTCTTTTTTTTTTATTGAGAGAGAAAAGCTAATAACTTCACATAACCCAATTAAATTTACATAAGTAACAGATTCTTATCAGATAATAATTATGAACTCATACGGCATATTATACAGAACTAATACGGCATATTATACAGAACTAAATCTAGTATAGTAGATTCTTAGCAATTAATAGATTCTCATACCAGCTTATAACATAAAACTGTCCTGAAATAGTCTTTCATATTATAGGCTATAAGCCTATATATCTAATAATTGCCATTTTTGTGCGAGACAAAGACGTCATCCACTCTTTCGTTGAGATAGATTTAAATGACTAGTTTCCGTGATGCTTGGTTAATAAGCTTTTCTTTCTTCAAGTCGTTCAGTATCTCTTTTCGGTTTCGAATGAACTAATAATATATGTATTTCCTATGGGGGAGCTGGGAGAGAGAAGGACAAAATGATTGTCATCCATACTGGTATGCACTCAAATTGAGAGATGTCATGAGAGGGCGGGGGGGGGGGAGGGGCAGAGGGGGGGAGGAGGAGGAAGGATATGGAGTTGCGCAATTAATGTCTGACTACATTCTGACAGTGGGAACTTTGTGAGGCACCAAGCTACTGTATGTCATACAATCACAGTAAAGTTTGTGCAATTTAACCCAAGCGGCCGATTTGCTCAGTAAGGAAATTCTTTATACTTCACGTATAAATCCATTTCCAAATAGCATTCAATACAGTAAAAAGCACTGAGCATTCAATACAGTAAAAGGCACTGAGCGTAATTTATTATTGTCTCTAGATCTAATATGGGTTTCCAATACGTGAATAAAATATTAGTTAAACAAGCCTGATACGCTGGCACTAGCTTCTCCTGATATGTTTATGGTCAAAACCATCATCTTCTAAAACCTGTTGTTGATGTTGGAAAGAAGCACATAGCACTGGAATAAGTAGTGTTGAGACTTGAATCATTCTGTTTCTAATGCTGATAAGGTCAATGCACGGTGTAAAACAAACTCCAGAAGTGTGACTGGTGTGAACCGTCTAGATACGACAAAAAGTTTAATTAACGAAGAGTGCACAACTCTGACAGCGGCGTTTTTGAAATAACTCTGGCAAAGGCTATTGTCGGACACCTTCTAAGTTTGCATTTTGCATGTAGATGTATATTAGAGAAGAAAGTGAGAGAGAAAGAGAGAGAGAGAGAGAGAGAGGAAGAGAAAGGAGAGGAGGGCGGCAGGCACGGGAAAATGTATGTGTTTGAGAGAGAGAGAGAGAGAAAGAGCGAGAGACTGAGACAGAAAATAGAGAGTAAAGCAAATGTGATAGAAAGAGAGAGAAAGAGAGAATGACAGAAAAGGGAGGGAGCGGGGATGAGAGATAAAAGAAAAGGAAGAGGGTGACAGAAAATGTTCAATAATACTCTAATTTTTGTTAAAGAACATATAAACAAACAAAATATAGGCAAACAATACAAATACAAAGGAGTTATAAAGGAGTGTGGCTCGCCTGTGCACAAGATGAAACGGTTTATTGATTTGGTATTGTATATATTTTCATTGCCTACCAGTGGGATAATCATAAACCATTTCAAGGTTTAATCAACCATACCTTTCTTTCATCGCCATCGCGCCATTGCCTCGAGTGATCCCACCTGCTACACTATGTTGATGTACGTTACATGTATTATTATGTATAGCTTCCCAAATCAACACAGGGGCCTGGCGCGTACGACGTGTGTCAGGTCAATATTAAGGTGCCCCGACAAAACGCCTGTTTCAGGATAGTTTAATTATTTCCTTTCTATTCAAGTAGACAGGGTCTCTTGGACAACATGTCACCTATACAGTAAATTTCCCTATCATTTTCAATATTTGGATGATATGTCACTAAACCAGTATCAGCATAACCCTAAGCGCTATCCTAAGCGCTAACCATTATGTAGATTACATGTCATTCATGTCAAATAATGACACTGATAGGGAAAATTACTATTTAAGTGACATGTCACTCTAGTAGACGATTTAACCAATTTTGTTTACTATTTACACGACCAGTCACGCAAATAGACACTTCCATTCAAATATTGTAACTTTCCATCAACAACAAAGACAACTATTGCATCAAAACAGCCATTCCATACTGCATTTCATTCGCTACATAGTGAAGAGAGATCGCAATTCGTGAGCGTTACAGAAATTTATTTCCGATATCAGCGATATGCCTATCGCGCTGAAACAAGGTTCCTAGAGTTTGCCTTGTAATGCTATCTGCGTGATATTTTTGTCTGCATGTAAGTGTGAAGGGATCTTGATTGTGTCTCATCAACTGCGAATGGAATTTCCTTTTGAGGATAAATAAAAATTTATCTTATCTTAGCTCAAAATTAAATCTTGACTTTCTCAAAACAAAATTTTTCAGAAAAAATGTGTTTTGTCAAAAGACGTTAGAATACACTATAGGAGTAGCTCAGCAAACACAGTATACATCTTTGTAGAGTGCAGAGCTTTGGATCTCACTTTTCACATTATCAAACAAATTAATGCTCTCTCCCGAAATAAAATAAATGCACTACATTGACACACCGGGCATCTTCTTTTTTTTTTTCCCTTTACCGTGATCTTATCACCAGGACACCTTTTTTCTTTCACCTTTATCTTTCATCTCAGAGCGATATGGACATCATTGCTCTCTGCACAGCCGGTGCATGAAACCTTTTGGCGGCGGTAAACGTGTGGCAATGACACATCAAATAATGCTTGAGTATTTAACATCTGCATCGATATTTTGGAAAAGCTGATATTTTACCTGCAAAGTGCCATAAAAGAGCGTTTCTGTTACTCTGTTAAGTTTTTCCATAAACCATTTAGCGAAATATTGATATGAGATTAAAAAAAAAAAAAAGAACAAATTGGAAGGAGGCAGTTTTGTCTATGATACCGTCGCTCATCTCACAACCGGGACATCCATAACCGAGATAAGCACCCTCAGGAGGGTGAAAGGCTTTCCAAGACCGTTACCTTCACGTACGTATCATTTCGGCGTTTTCATGCCCGAAGTGAGAATTGTAATAATATTCTCATTCGGTGGCGTATTGATTGCTCTGTCTCAGTCTAAAGAAACCGATAAAATGTAAGCTTAGTCATAATATAAACTCTTTCTTGCGTGCGAATGTGAAAGCTACTCTTCAAACGTTATTCTGATCCCATCCAGAGGTGCATGCAATGATAGGGATACCCCACTTGATGAGATGGATGACGACATGATGCAGATGTTATAACATCTCCAAACTGATCCCAGCATCTGGAAGGCCTTTAGAAATCTCATATCAGAGATTAAGTATGTTTTAATGGTTTACCACGAAGGCAAGAAACACTGCCTGCTTTAAGATAAATGTACTGATTTTTGCAGTGGTACTTTAAAACTCTGTAAAGAATATAAATATTATACATAATTTGTGTGTGTGCTGCCCTTGATAAAGAGGCCGGTAAAAAAGGTATAGGGAATTCTAAAAGAGGAGGAAAAAGAGATACATGAACGTCATACTGTGAACATTCCGTTTCAGGTGCAAAATCTTCATACCATACTACCAAACAAGTTCAGTACCCACATGTAAATTTCATACGCTGCTGCACTATTATATGGTGAGAATCTTAAGTGAATAGTTCTGTCCGTGACACAATGCGGGGAAGAAAAGCACGAAACATAATTACAAAATGATGCAGAGGCTATCGTTAGCACCTAAATAACTCTATATAGCCTAATGCCTAATCCATTTGTATGGGAAATGGCAGGTTTAGTGTGTGTGTGTTTTGTTTGTTTGTTTTGCCTAATATATTTATTTATTATTTATTTAGAGCTCATTATTCTAGCTGTTCTGGTTTCTATTGTTGATCATTCTTTTCAATAGAAAGGCCTTTCAGATTCGGGAACTTCTTGCAAACTGTAAACAATCTCACTCAAGGCTAAAATGAAAACTGACGTCATTATTATGAAACACACACGGGATAAGTCATGACTTAATAGACTTAATATTAATAGACACTGCAGCTGCATTTTATTGTCTTGGATGCCAAAGTCTGCCAAGGAATGTAGGATAGCACTAACTACTAGGCCGACGGTGTGGTGAACTTGATACACCAAAGACAATCAATAGAACTAAATGTCATCCATCACATCCCTTCGGACTCTACCGCTTTTTGTTCCTGCTGTTGCTGCTGTTTTTGTTGTTTTTGTTGCTTCTGCTGCTGCTGCTGCTGCTG
>JBCEWB010089029.1:0-12541 GCA_039654565.1 Peronia peronii
TATCTATCTATCTATCTATCTATCTATCTATCTATCTATCTATCTATCTATCTATCTATCTATCTATCTATCTTTTCATCTATCTATCTGTCTATCTGTCTATCTGTCTATCTTTCTATCTAAATACCTGACTGTCTGTCTATCTGTCTGTCTGTTTATCTGTGTATCTATTTTTTTTTTATAGTTTATTATCGATTTATGTGTTCATTGTTATTCATATTGGGGTAATGTGAAAACAATGTCCATGTGGAAAGTGAAGTGTTATCTTATCTTATCCTTTACATATCTAATATTATCTTTATCTAATATCAAACAATTCATATAACCGTTTTCAAATAAAACGCGTATCTCCTCTTCCTACCTTCCCCTCTCACATCCCCCACCTTCACTTCTCTATATCCTTTCAACTGCTAAGATCCTGTCGTTAGTGCAAATGTGTCTTGCCATCTCTTGTGTGTTGACGGCTATCAGAGAGCGTCACACATTTAATGCTAGAAGTTGGTGTTATATTTAAATGTTTGTTGTCTTGAATGAATATTTCTAATTTTATCCAAAAGCTTAAATTCGACTCTCAAAAATTCTAATGGTTATGGGTCCAGCAGTTGAAGGGATATCCCTCAAGAGATCTTACGACACAAGTTCCCGCACAGCAATACTAGAAAAATGCCAACTTCGAAAAATAACTGGAAGAAAAGCAAAACAAGTTATACTGTCTGAGATATTTTTGGCACAGATTTTAAGATAAGGTCTGTGGACGCCAGACTAAAACCTCTATCATGATGGAAATTATAGGGGAAAAAATAGGGTTGGGATCGAAGAAGGACAATGAATGCAATAGGAGACTAGAGAGAGAGGAAAATACACGTCCGTTTCAGGCAGAGCTCAATTTCGGACTAGTTTAGTACTAGTTGTTAGATCAAAAGATTCCACATTTCTATTCGTAATTATAACTCTAATTATAACAATAATACTGAAAGTAACCAATCTAATGCAATTTTATTTTAGTCTGATAAGTGATAACGACCATTCGAGTTTGTTGACCTTCGGACTACTCGAAGGTGGGTAAAATTTTCCCCAAAATACTCAGACGGATCTTTACTTTGTTAGTAATTTTGGGCCGACCCAAAACATACGTTATGTCATAAAATAACATTTCGAGGCAGACATTTACAACGTTTTAAGGGAGTTTATTTTCTCTTCTTTCTTTGTTTTCTGGTTGTAGAGGACAAGGACATTTTATTTCTATGAGAGAGAAAGAAACGTTTTTCTTCCACCATGGGCCTTTAAAAAAATTTTTGATTTTTTTTTTCAGCACATGTTACTATAGAGTTTTTTAAAAAAATGTAATACATGTATGTTCTTGTATTTGTGATTAGACATCTAGTCCCCTTTTTATGTTATTCACTTTCTTCAGGTCTCGAAATTTTTAGTCTAAACAAAATTAACAACACAACCCATCGACAAATGCATCATTAGAGGAGCGTGTGAGAAGCAGGAACAAGAATAACAGCGTTACAGAATAACTTCACCAAAACAACAACAGAACATTAATCCTGCAGTATTTCAGGAACAACAACATTTGAACAAGGACAACACCATAATAGCAGCACCACCATTTTATATAAATGTTTTGAAACCTAAAACGGACTGTCTACCGGCAACTAACTCAGTACTCTAAAAGAAACAAAACTTAATATGTTATAAAACTGAATGTAGTGATGTTACTGGCCAAATTCTCGAACCTCTTAAGACAAAAAAAAAGAAAGGATGTTCACCAACACATCTGCTCGTTCCATCTCTCAGTAAGCAATATGTCATACTCATAAAGCAATGGCTGTAGATATAAGTTCTATGTATGTTGTGAAAGTAATTTTTAGAAAGCAGATCATGGAGGCTTTATTTTTTTGCTTTGAATCTAATGTCAAAAAAGATTGTTACCATTTCATGGCAAAAACAATGTTGCCCAGAAGAGCTTATCTAAATTATGCTAGAAAATAACCAAGCATGCAACTGTTAGAGAACAATTGAGCGAACACTGCAGTCCTGTTATGCTGAACAGACGAAAACACACATTGTTCTATAAGTGCGCATAACGATCGATATGCCAGATAAATAAGCTTAGTATGGAACAACTCACTATCTATGGCGTCATTGCATTGATTGTAGCTGTCGAGGGAAGTGGTGGGAGTAAATATTGACATAATACATGTAACTATATCGACAACATCCGAAGATGAAATACTATCTCGTTGCGTCGTCTTCAAATATTTGTGTATTCGAATCAGCCCACTACCTGTTACGATTGCTTGTAAAGTGCAAACGTCTGAAGCAGCACAAATCGAAGGTCCCCAGACCTTGGGTCTATTTCAGGCGCAGTCGGGCAATCCCGTGGGCTCGTAGGTCACAACAAGTCAATACTGTGGCATATTAATGCCAAACACATGGTCTCTTTCTCTCTCTCTTTTCACTCATTCTGCATTTATTTAGTTTTGTCAGACATCCAAGATCAGAATGAAACTCAGATGTATAGTGAAGTTGTCCTTTAGAGAGTGACAATGTTAACAAGTGAGAGAAGAAAGCCGTGGTGGCAGGGCCATACACTTGTGCCAGCTAGATTGTTCCTATAGTTTATGGAGAGCATAATACTGATGGTTGAAATATTCTTCTGTATCCATCCAGGACCTTCTTGAGGAGAACGTGTGACTGTATGTACACCAGTTGTCTATATTTTCCGATACCAAGATCGACACAGCCGGCGCTAATGATAAAAATACTTTTGTAATCATTGAACATTTAATGGAAGATTGATTAGACCAGCCCTTTTGCCAGATACGAGTGGTCTTGAACAAGCAGAGTAAAGAAGAAGAAGAAAAAAAATCACTTTCGAGCTCTTTTCTGACACATCATTAAAGATTCCGGAAATTCATAATGTATGGACAATGTTTTCTTCTAATTGTAATAAATTTATCATTTTTTAAAGTGATCAAACTGTCGAATGACAAAAGGTAAAGTGAACTTTCTTCTTCTTTACATTGTTTGTTCAACACCTCTTGTGTCTGGCAAAAAGAAAGCAATAGGGCTGGTCAAAACGATCCGTCATTGTTTAAAATCGAAGAGAATTATCAGATATCCGTCTTGGGCAAAATTTACTTTGAAATTAAAGTTGCATTATTCATAACTTTGATATGAGCTCAAAATCCTTGCATATAGATCTAGGTCTAGGCCGTGTAATAATGTTGACTTTGCTGACAGGGATGTAAGTAATTGCTTATTTCGACCTTGTTGAAAGCCTAACTGTCGTAAATGCCAGCAAGGTAATGCCAGTATTCAGGATTAAGTTAATTGTCATAGCAGAGGATCACACGTGCCGCAATTCTCTCTACACAATGGCAGTGCCACATAAGACAATTCGGCTGTCAAAGGTGGATTTGTTAAAGCTTGTCATATTTATAAAAGCTGGCCGCCATAGCATCGCTTTTGATTATCCACCTGATCAGAGGCTTTTCTCAGTTTGTCATGGACAAAGACTTTCAAAAGCTCTCACTTGTTTCCATGGTGTAGCAGAATCAATTCTGCATATTAAAACAATCCATTCTTCTGAATCGATAGAAGTTCATAATCTGTCTCATTGTATTTTCCTGTTTTCTCCTTTATTCATTTTCACTTTGAAGAAACATTGAGTTATTTTACGGATACACTCAATAAATGACCCAATCCTCAGATCCCTCCATTATACCTATTCCTATTATAAGATCCTACGTAATCTCTGTATCTCTCTGCTATAAGTCATACGAGTATCACTGAAAATCAATTTGTCGCTGTCTCGGAAGAACAAAATCACATTCGTTACCGTAGGATTCCAGCACTACGTGAGGGACGCTCATTGATTTTCTGTCTTACTTTAATCGTTTTGAAAAATGGGAAAACTCCAGGGACTTCATTTGTTTTGGTGCATTAACATCATCGTCAGCATCCCAGAGTGTCTGGTTTCATGGGACATATGAAAAATACAGTTGAGAGCATTTTATATTGCACACATTTTCGTACAGGATTCTAAGAATTCTCTTCAGCCAACATCATTTATTGACTATTCATTGTATCACACTATCAGTTCCAAGAAATGCAATTGGTGTCTTGATACAGTATTTTATTAGCATTAATAGCATACATCCAAAAGATTTTTAAAAAACAACAACCAAATTTATGAATTAATAATTTGCGCGATCTTAATGCTTTCCTGTGGTTTTCAGAGTGAAATACATGTTATAATATCTGTTTAGAACTATGTGCTATCATTGGATAATGGCATTTTATTCTACTGGCAATCCCAGATCAACATTGCATTACGTGAGAGAGAAATGCCAATCTTTGCGAGACAAGAAATTGCTTATTTGGAGAAATAGAAAAAAAGGCAATTTTAGATAAAGCTCTAACATCGTCTACTGAAAAGGACAAAAACGGAGAAAATAAAGCGACATACTCATTTGGCTCCCATTGCGGCACTTGAATAAGCCCTAGCTGTGGTAAGCTCTGTTAGCTAATACTCTGCACGCATCCACTAACACTCAGACAGGTGTGGGAGAGGGAGGGAGGGAGAGGGAAATGTCTGATCGGTGCATGACCTGTCAGTGGTTGAGAGCCAGGGCTGACATCCTGAATGTGTCAGGCTGCCTCTTTTCATTAGTCAGCCAGATAACTGGGCATCCTCCTTCAAATTCCCTCACTCCACTCGTGCTTAACGAGGAAACTACGAGAGAAACAGATTGTAAGGTCCTTAATGACGAACGACACTGCTGAGACACGCTCTAATGATGCATCACAGCAGTTAAGCGATATAAAGGCATTCTTGTTGGTCAACCGAAATTCTGGTAGGAAACATAAAATAGCACAGGAAGAAAAAGAAGAAACAGAGCAATTTGTTGTCTTTTAAACGTATAACAGTGACAGATTTTGGTAACAATGATGAGTATTAATGACTACCGACTTTTATTCATGGCAGTGAGACAATCGGAACCACTGTCTGCACACCAGCAAAGATGATGTCATGAGATCATATCCAGTCACTCATACAGTAGAAGCCTGTACATGGGCCTACTTTGTTCAGAAAGAATAGCGTCTGTTTTTTGGGGTTTTTTTGTTTTGTTTTTTCAAGTAAGCAAAGTGTAGACCAGCCCACTCATATTTGGTTTGGCGCGTTTTTTATCGTGTGGAATTTACATCACATCCCATCTGTGTGTGTGTGTGTGTGTGTGTGTGTGTGTGTTGTGTGTCGTTTATACGATGTGCTTTATCGGATGTAACAACTGTACGAGATTCATATCATAGAAGATTTTGCACTGCGCTTTTCTGTCTCAGTTGTCCCGCTCACATCGTGATCGGAATAGAAATGATCTTTTTGTTGTTATAAATTTCATTTCTAGAAAACCTTGTAGGTCTTTAACAACTGAATATAATCGCAAACGTTCCTGAGAATAGCTTACAACAGGAAATTATAGACCCGTGTCACCCCCAACATAATTATGGTTAGTTGGAGAATATCTCAACTTCAGTGCGTCATTCATTTATTGATAGGCCATTGGTATAACCTTTGGTAACATGGGAACGGACACAGAGAGAATTGAGTGTAAATAGTTTATAGAAAGAAAAGAAAATAATGGAATGTAATGGGGGCGAGAATACTACATGTACAGAAAGTATAGCTGTATGATTGAGAGCTCATTCATAAAACTGGTCGGCTAGAGGGTCATGAGTAAATCTGCTGTCGACAAAGTGAAGAGAGCCTTTAGAATATGTCATTGTCCTTCCGAGTATACTTAAAAACCTGGAACATCACCAGTGTGGCATTGGATTCGTTCTAAATCCTCCGAAAGCCATTTTTATATACTTTGTTTTTTGTTTTTTGTGTAAGCTTTTCAGTCCTCAGAAAGAAGGATTATCTCGGCTTCAAGTGGCTGCCTGCTTTTCGTGAGAATATTTGTGGGTAAAAAATTTTGAATTTTGAAATTTTGCCCCCGCAGCTCTTCATCGATTTTTAACTGCCAATGGTTATTTAATGTGTGTAAGGTACACATGGAACCTCCGAATTATATTCGCTCTTATCTCAAGAAGGCTAGACGTCGGGCTTCCCTACCTAAGAAACCAGGAAACCGTTGAGTCACTGAAAAAAAAATGCAAATTTCGATGTTCGTATTCCTTCATCCCCCAGTGGTGGGATCCCCTCGTTGAACCGGCAACGCATTTCTTGAGTTGTTTGCACCAAAGAATGCGATCCCATTATTTTCTATACGTGGAATTCGGATTGTGTAACAAATCTAACCACAGGATACATTACGCAAAATGTGCTGACACTGTGAAGATATTAAATAAACTAGACTAACTGGTGGAGTTTCAGTTACATATATACTACATAATAACTACGAGGGTGGATCAAAAAGCACTTCCTGTTTGCGTCTAATTCATGTATTACGATAACTATGGAGACGTGAATCGTTTCAAACAATTATTTGAAACATTTTCAACAAGAAATCAACCTTCAGTTTAGTCACCACGACGATTAATGCATCTGCGCCACCGTTTTATTCAAGACAGAAATTCATTTTAGAAAAATTCCACATCAGCTGCCTCACCCACATTTGGTGGTATATTATTTGAGTGTATTGTACACACTGGGCTATAGATCTAAAGCTTTAACACTTATCCTGCTGAGGACAAAAGGGGTGTCGTTTGAAACGAACAATGTACACATAATACAGCACCCCCCCCCCCAACCCCTAAAAAAGAAATCACGCTCCTGGCAAATCGTCAGAGATATTGCAAGAGTAGGACGTAAGTGAACTTTACTTCTGACACAAAGCGTAGACAGCATTCAGCAAACTTCTCGGACTGCGTACTGTCGGACGCTCGCGAGTACATGACATTGTATCAGGATACAAGAACGCTGTGATGAAATGATGTTGCATATCCTGATAAATTGGTGCCACTGTTTATTATGTCTGTAAATTTCGGGTAGAAATGGTATAGTTAAGGAAAATTCCAATATTTAATCACTACAAATAGAAATATAGCGTAATTAAGTGACACGATGTCCCACTCAGCCGACCAGAAACAAATCCAGTTTCTGCACTCATCATCATCTGGTGCCTTGCCAAATGATCCTGCCAATCACGAACTTGTTTTAAACATCACCACCTTTCCAGTGCTGCTCTCTGCACTCACGTCATGTGAGAAGTTTTTCTGCATGCCTGTTTTGGGTTATTTCACTTCCCTGTGGTTACAGATGAGGGAATGGCTTAGAACTTTCTCAGATAAACTATGCAGGTCTACACGTGCTCATAATATCATTTTTTTTTATTTTTTTTTTTGTACGGAACATTCTTCTCAGGCAAAACAATGCATCTCGATGATGACGTTTAATGTTACTTAGTTATTTGTTTAATTTTTCTTCCAAATGCTGAATACACTCGTTTATGAAGCTAACTTATATAGTAGACTGTTTTTGTCTATGTCACCTATCTCCTTTCCTTTTTTTATTCTTACTGTCCAAAATATTACGGCTCTGGGGTTTTTTGGTGTCCAAAACATTTTTTTTTTTCATGACTTATCCGAGGAATATAGTTTGTCAGTGAGGCAACTTCATGGCCACAGTGTGGTGACCTTTCAATACACTTCTGCCTGCTGAAACTAATGAAACTGTATACATGTAGTTATCCAGGGCATGTAGATTATTTTTCTGCCTGAAAAACCAATCTCAGTAGCGTACATGCAAGTCGCATATCTTGGACCCTTGACTTCTCTTGATTGTTAAGAATTACCCCATACCGTGATGTATCGAAAATGAAAATAACTACCCAAGAATTTCTGTTCAGCACTTACCAAATGAGGTATAGTTTATCAAGGCCCTGAGTAATACATGTATTTCAGAATAGACTGTCTAGTACCCAGGGGAGCGTATCAAACTCCGGGACAGAAGCTCTACCTAGACTATAAATTTTCCAGCAATAGAATAATTTCATTTGAGCCAACTCCATACAAACAATAAACAATAAAATCCTCCATTTTAAAGTTTTCTGGCTTTTTTAGAAAATGATAATTGAAGATTATGAAAGCTAATCTGAACAAAAACGATGGCTCATGTCAAGCTCTCTGCATATAATATAGGAGAGCCTTCATAATCTCCGTAACACACTATAATGTGATGGTAGTGTCCATCAGAAATTCTCAAGTCGTATTTTGGCTTCCCGGGCCCCAAACCTGTGTACAGTACCAGCTGAATACTCCTACAGTTACGGTTTCGTTAAGCTTTTCAACCTCCTGTTGTGATGGTAATCTCAGCTGTATAAAAACGCACAAAAATGTATGTTTACGAGCTTAATATGCTCTATCTCGAAAACACCCCTTTGTCCTTCTTCCTCCGTTATAAGATCTGACTTTGTCAAATGCTGTGGCATCCATTCTCCCAGTTTTCTGGCTAAAATTTTCATCTACCATTATAATTATTTTCTATTATTCTAAAAGTTTTTGAACCATGGTAACTGAAAATTTTAGAAAGTACGGACAGTAACCTAATAAACTGTATGGCCCGATTCTCATTCCCTGGAGAAAGCAACTTTTCTCCCTCTGTACTGCCGGAAGTTAAAGTCAGGTTACCGCATGAGAATATGCTTTTATGAATAGCTCTGCGATGACTTATTTATAGTAACAACAGTAAGTAGCAAACTACATCTGAATATGAAATAAACATCGTTTTTGGTTCAAAAAGTGAAACGCAGCAGAAACAACGGCACTTTGTTTGTTTGTTTTTTTTTTTCCAATGCTTAAATATAGAAATCGAATGTGTTCATATGGGCGAATGAGTTGCTTGAGATTACGTCCTTTTCCTAATGCATATCAACCTTCATACCTGTCCCTTAGAGATTACCTATCGAGATATCTATCTCTCTTTATGTACTTATCTACCGAACCTCCCACCTACTGGCCTTCCATACATCCTTCCATCCATCCGTCCGCCCCTCCATCCATTCATCCATTTATTTATCACCTCATGTCTACCCCTTCTTCATTACATGAAGTAACGACTACAGTATCAATACCTGAAGTACAAGAAAAGCGGGGAGGAGGAGAGAGACGAGTGGAATAAAGCCTATCGCTAACTATCACAACTATTTTTGGTCCTTTCATAGTGAATAACAAAGATAAATGAACAAGACCAACGGGTGGTCCATAATCAATTAAGTCATTATGTTTTCTTCTCGTCCTGCTTTACTGCCACATTCAAAATCGTTATCTCACTGACACGGCTAGTCATGCTTAGCATCACTATCAGTAACGACGCCTCATCTTATTCCATCTGCACTCGACAAAACAGGAGACACACAGGATGACAGCCTGTGTTCTGACCCATGACAAGATATTTTAAGATTAGAAACTGACTCATCGTCACAGTAAACAAACCTACAAAACGGTGCACCTACAGAATGATTAAGTGTTTTTACAAAAATATAGTTCAAAAACACTTCACTATAACTTCATTCATCTTCAGTTCGAGCAACCACTACCATTATTTTCCCTCTCCACTGAATGATAGGTAGATTTTTACTCTTAATTCCATTTAACTTGCAGTCTCCATCATAATGAACATGGATAAACCAAGATCGGACTGATCTATCGCCACTATTGATTCACTGAAATGTTACAGCTAAAACTGTTAAGGAAAATACCACTGCGTGCAGCTTTCATGAGACACAGCGTTCAATAACGGGTAATATTATGAATATTTTAACAGTGTGGACTGGGTTGACAGTGTATGTAGTGCATTGTAGCTACATGACACGTATATTGAGCCTGACGCCCGATACAGTCAACGACGAGTTAGTGCTCTACTGCTCGTGCCTTCATACTTGGGACATGGTTCTTCCAGCTACAACCAACTTGTATCTGTATTTTGGACATGTGCATTGCCATGTAGTATGAAGAGGCATGGTAGATCATCCGATGATCTGCTAGGTTGTCAAATGAGACCTACCAATGGCTGTCATTAGTGTCATGCTCCAATGTCCTGTATTGATTCTTCTAATGCCGTAGACTTATAATGTGTATTAATTTTCCTTATCCCTCTATTATTGTATACTTCTTGTTTGTTTGTTTTTAAAATCCTATACCTGCTGGCAGCAGTGCCACTGAGGAAATAGAACAGAAGAAAAAGAACGGGAAAAGGAGAAATATGGTGAGAGGGAAAAAGCATGGGGAAGAAGACACCTCTTCATATCCATCTAAGCATTATACTATTTACGAAGAAACTAACGATTTGGACAAGCTTCTCGTCTGGGCACAGACGTTTGATGACAAAAGAGCAGTGCAAAGAAAATATGAAATTATCAGTCAGAAATCAGTTCAGCCACTGTGCCATTATAAAACACAGGCATGCCCTTGTATCACTTGACACAGTCTCCAATATCCAAAACACTGACGTCTCCCACGTAAGGATACTTCAGAAACTTTGCATGATTTTGCGGAAACGTCAATAAAAATAAGAAACCTTTCACTCCATTAGACATATATAAATTACAATTGAAGAAGAACTATATTCAGATCTCTAGGTTGTTCATAATATAATAATACAATATTCATAATATAAACTACCTTATACTTATAATGGTTATACTATTAATATATTTTCATTTGACTTTTTAGGTGGCCTAAATCAGCTGGAGAAAAAAGAATAGAAATGACTACAGAGCTCGCATGCATGAAGAGAGAAGACATCAGATAAAAGGTAAGGGGGAAAATAAGAAAAGTAAAGACAGAATAAAAAATTTGAGGCCAAACGCAAAACCCCTGTGACCTATAGTCAGCCACAGTCTCCCATGTCTCAAGTTCCAGCATTTGGAAGCCAGCAGCCACTTTGAAAACCAGTGAAGAGAGCAATAGGAGTTCTCCCAAAAAGCCAGCAAAAGTAGGCAGTTAAGAAACTGTTGAACATGTTTGTACCCCAATTCACGAGAAACAGAAGAAAAGAAAAGGAAGCTTCAGAAACTGACAGGGTCCTACAACAATTCTATGAAAATGGCATGGTTTCCGGGCAGCGTCCAGGAAAAATGGATTTCATCAATGTGATGGTAGATGGGTAAGAAATATCGATTGCAGAAAAACAACCTCTTATCAACTGTAATGGAAAATAGTCATTTTCCTGGCAATGGTTCTCTGATCTCCACAGCAGTGCGTGAGCCTGCTGCTATGGGGTGCTACAGTAGTCTCCGGATACAAGCAAGGTGGCGGGACGAGCTGAAGATTTAACCACCGCGACAGGAGGTTGAAAAGCTCAAAAACACCGAAACCGAGCTGAAGAGCATGCTTATATGCGGAGCGTGCATATATGCAGAGTGAGACGGAACGTAACAATTTACACTTCATACCTCAAAATAATATTGTCCCCTGCCTCCCCGACTCTACTCTAAGCCTACACCACATTACACACGCTCATTGTGTAAGGCATGGCTGTTCGGGGGGGGGGGGGGTGCATACATTACAAGGTCTGACAAGGCAATGGTTGTATCGAGTGTCGGACGGCCGTAGCGAAAACCAATGGGTAGGGTAACTCCAAGCCTCCTGCATCCTCCTACTCCCAATAAAATGACATTACACTATTGTACTCAAGGAAACCATCGTTTGGTAGCAGATAGTAGGCCTACAAGGGAGATAGCTCATATTGCTAGCTGAATTGTTTTTGTTTTTTTTTCTTTTCACTTACGGTTTTCACTTGCCAAGCGTGCTTGTATGCGGTGTGAGCGTGCTCAGATGCATATAAACTATATAGTAAAAAATCCGTCATGGGACCAAAGCGTGCATATGAGCGGCATGTGCTTGTATTCGGAGTGCTTATATCCGGAGACTACTGGACTTGAAAGACTGTAAAATCTGCAAACATGTGGCAAAGCTTTAATCTTAATCCGTAAATATTTTATTGATTACATTAGGACACATAACAATATGATTTGGCATAATTTTCTCTGCAAAAATTATTACCAAATCTGAAGAGTGTTGCGTCAGTTACTAACATGTGTGGCGTCTGTTACTTTTTTTTTTTTTTTTTAACTTAAATACCACTTATAAACAGTTTTGAAATTTTATGCCTGTATTTGTTTTCTATGACCTGTTTCAAGCGTGTGGAAAAAGATTCCGAATAAAAAACCTTCATAATTCACAGAGATTTAAATGCGCAATTTGTGTGTCCTCATTTTTCATTTTGTCCGTGTCGCCTCAGTTACCGATCTTATCTTACGTTACGTTCTATATACGTCTTTCAACCTCCCGGTGGAGGTTATCTCGACGGTTCTTTGTTGAAAAAAAAAAAAAAGGAAAAAAAAATCTTGTCTTAAAAAATCCTGTCTTCACTTTTGACCAAAAAAGAGAGAGAGAGAGAGAGAGAAAAAGAGAAAGAAAAGGAAAAAAGAAAAAAAAGAATCCGGTCTTCACTTTTGAGAAAAAAAAGTGTTTAAGAATCCTGTCTTAAAAAATCGCCAGCAGCCTGCCTATCCAGCTACTC
>JBCEWB010089051.1:8241-40314 GCA_039654565.1 Peronia peronii
ATCCATCCATCCATCCATCCATCCATCCATCCATCCATCCATCTATCCACCCACCTACCCACCCACCCATCCATTCATTCATCCATCCATCCATCCTTCTATCCAGCACTCAATCTATCCATTCACTTTCCATCTGTCTACCCACCTGTCCTCCATCCGTTCATTCATTGAACCAGCCATTTCATCCCTTTCACACTCCATTTCACATTATTTTCCACCATTTTTCTCCTTGCTCCTTTTCTTTTCCTTTACCCAGTGAATCTTCTCATTTGTGTAAAATACCCATCATAATCAGAGCCAACGTGTGACTAGCAGTTTCACATTAATTTACATTGTATCTTCCTTAGTATCATGACAACAAGGACCTCGATAGATTGGTGGAACTGTTATTGACAATCTTGGACAAACCAGACAAAAGGCTCTTACTAGTGGATGTCAGGTCAGTAATAATAGACACCTTTTGCCATCATATTTACTGTAAATAAGAAATCACAATTGTCATTTGATTTGTGCAAGGATACCAAACCTGAATTAATCACATGTTTAGACCACATCAGAATTGTTTTTAAAAATTATTTTTGGGGATGGATCAAGGCGGGAACATTGAACTTGACTCAAGACCTGCAAAAAAGTGCACAAGAAAGAACAAATAAATAGAGCATAATATAAGACCATAGGCAATAACATCATACTACTATTCATATTGTAATACAGTGGTCTCCACCTAAGAACCCTCCGTCTAAGACCCCGGTCTGCCTAAGAACCCGCCTCGGAATTTTGTCCCTATAATTTACCCCTCTGAGAACCTGCTCCCAAATAAAAAATCCACCTAGGAGCCTGGTGTTGGGCCAAGACATGTGAGTACTTAGGGTGTAATTTCACATCAGATTTTCCACCTGAGAGAAATGCATAGTGCTAGGTGTGCAGTTAAATAGGAACAGGGATGGAGGGAACAGATAGACAAAGGAGTGGAAGTCATGGTTGATGTATGACTGCATAATCAGGCCACATTGTGGACTAGCCCGTAAGCATTTCTTTGTTTGACAAAATGTTGGACAGCATTGTGGTTGGCTCTGTGGATAAGGAGGAGTAAGTTTAGCATCCTGATTGGTCAGTTGTTTTATTACTTTGGTCGGTCTGTAAACACTTGAGTCACTCATGTGATTATCTGTAGGGTAACAATAGCAATATCATGTTTTCCACAATGATACTGTTAGCAAAAACTCACTCGACATCTGGATAGTATTGATGAAATTACACACTAAGAAAGATCAGGAATTGTTAGATCTAATTACAATACACACACAGGGAAGAAGGTTGTACTTATTCGCATAGATAAGTCATTAACTAACCGTAATGATCAACCAGTCATAGTAGTGAAGACAATCTGTGGTTACACGGGCTGCGTAATTTTTCAATCCCCCTAAGAACCCATCTGCCTAAAAGCCCACTTTTTTTTGTCTCCCAGCGACCAGGTTCTTAGATGAAGACCACTGTATTTTAAAGAATGTATTGTATAGGACTGTTAGAATCTGTTCAATTTGAGGGCCTTCAGAGTTAAGGTCAAATCCAGCACTGAACATAAATTTCATAGGAGTAGTGGCTTTTACTTCAGTGTCCAAACTTATTGTCATGTGTTGATGATTTATCATTGGCCTTTGTACTGACATATTTTCAACCCATGGTTCTTTCAAGAATCTGAGGGTAAGACTGATCTACCTATATCCCCCATTTTTCCTTCTTTCAGAAACGTGATAGCACCCGGCCATCTTGAACGTTTTGATCTCTTGGTAGAAGACTGCAATGCTGACGAGTACGATCAGTGGATAGCTAAATACAATACAACTGGTAAGGTTTTCCAAAGCCCAACAACACCTGATATTTGGTGACGAATGAAAAAAAAATGGAAGGAGATGAATGAAATAAGAACATACTGTTTTTAAATCCTGAATGAATATAACTAAACAGTAATGTTGTCAGTAAAATATTTTTGAGTAAATTGAAGTAACTTCTTATATATTGATATATCATTATAATACAAACATCCTAGAGAATGAAATAACATGTCAGCAACTGCAGATGAGGAAAATATGGTAGTGATTCAAAAAAAAAAAAAAAGGACGCAGGTTTTCTTTCAATATATAATTTATGTAACAGATTATCATGATAATCATAAGTCATTTAAATAATGTCAAGATTCTGTCATATTGCCTGCCTGAAATGTCTCATTACTAAATCATTATTGATGTTTTCTATCTTAAACTTCAGTGAGTGATTCCTGTATTTAAAAATTATTATAACAAGATTGATATACAGGTATGTGTATTCATAACATTTTCGGGGGAAAACAAAAATCTCATCAGATATTGATAGAGATTTATGTTGTTGTTTTTTTTTTTCTTCCAGAGAATCCATACCCTTCAAAACTTCGTCCCGCAAAACCTGCCAGAATGAAGAACGGGAAAATTGAGCCACATAATACAAATGGACATGACACAACACAACTATCCATATTTACCAAATATGATTTTGAAAAGTTACCGAGTCAATTAGAAGTGTAAGTCACACATATGTCTGTGCATGCTTGCCTTTAACAGGTGGATATGACCAGTGTAAATAAAAAAATAATAGAAATAGAAAAAGATTCAAACAACCTCAACAATTATTAATTTTGATAAAAAAGACGTGTCATTCAGAACTAATCAGTTCTGGAATTCCCTCTGATGATGAATGTGCCTTGCAAGCATACATTTGTTTTTGTTTGTTGTTATGCAATATTTTTTTTATCTATCTTTCAGTTCTTTTGTCTGAGAATGTTATATTTAGGGAAATTAAGACAATCAAGCCATTTTTTGTTTTTTTCATTATGGCATTAATAAATGACCTGCATGAAGTAAGTAATAAATACTCTGTGAGTTATATAATGTTCTCAGTACTTATTTGCAAAGGATAAAGTTACTGAAAACCTGTGCTGTTCAATGTTGTTTGTGATGTTTCTTTATTTCTCCTCCAGGGTTATCCAGGAAACAGAAAATGTTGAAAATCGAGCAACTCCTGTGATTGAGGATGGAGAGGAAATTGTCTATATTTCTAAACATAAAACAATGCTTGGTGAGTAACATTCGAGATGGTTTTTTAACAAATGGTCCTGTTAAGATGAGGTTCTAGTGACATATGACAAGCTGACTTCCATCAGTTTAATTCCAAAATGTTTTTAAATGCAGGGGAAACATATATAATTATTTTCACTTACACATGTCATAGCACAATGAGGTAGAATATTTTTTACTGAAATCTCAGTTAGAGACATATTAACTTCTTGAAATTTGACAAAAACAGTGACTTCTCTTTTGTAATGTCATATTTTTTCCTTGAGACATTCATTAGAACAAGACGGAAATTGCCTTGCAGCTGAGAGAATATGAATATGTTTACCATTTTTGACAGAATGCATTGATCTGATTGGCCATTGTAAAGATAGCCAATGTTCTTTATCATCAGGTATGGAACTCTGCGGAGGAAAGAATGATCCAGTTGATCAGACAATAAGAATAAAGAGGGTCATGTTGGGTGGAGCTGCAGCAGATGACAGAAGATTACAGGTGAGAAGATAAAATTTTGACCATAGAGCTATCAGAGAAATTTCAATATAAAGATAATGAGTGAGTCTGACTGGATCGTTCATTGATATTTCTCAGCTTAACTATTAGAAGATGAGGCACAATGTCAAATCTTTACAATATAATTATACAAAATCTGAATTTTCCTTAACTATGACATTGTCTTGAAAAAAGCTGGCATATGAAAGAGAGGAGTACTCTGTTATATAATATGTTACTGTGTTTGTAAAGAATTGAATGGTTCATTATGCAAAAATATAGGAGCTAGAATTGAATGGTTCTTTGTGCAAAAATATGGTAACCAGATATAGATTTTAATTTTGTGTTGGAAAGCTATCCTGAAATTCTAATGATGGGAAATAAGTAATTTAATAACATTCATAATTATGACAGGTTTTATAATTAATCCATAAGTCCTCTACGGTACAAAACCTATCAACCAGAGAAATCAATCCTGTAGTTGTACTTGATCCTGGGTTGTATAGAAGCAACAATATATGTACTTATGTCCTGCTTTGTCTATGAGGACTTGCAGTTTTCTTTTGGAAATTCATTTCAAACTGTCAACACTGCCAATATTTCAGAAATTTTTCCTTAAAGCCATAATGTCTGTACCATTCATCACATTTTATTTCAAAAATTAAACTAAGAGCTAGTATTCAACAAACAGAAAATGAAAACCAACTGCTATAGATCTATATATGAATTACCATTTGTATTAAAATCATATTATTTTCTAATTACAGCCTGGAGCAGAGATCACCAAGATTGATGGCAAATCAGTGAGTGATATGAGCCTTTCAGAGGCAGAGTCCTTACTCCAGACTGCCTTCAGCACCAAGCAGCCAATCAACCTTGGCATACAGATTAGACATACTTATCAGTTATAATTCATTTCTTGTATGATTCATACCAATCCAGGCAACTGTTAATGTGTTGACATTGTGATTGCATGTTTCATTTTAATAACAAGATATTGACTTCATAGTTGAAATGAGACATTAACATGGTACTACTATATCTATTTTGTTATTTCAAAATGAATCATATATAAAATGATATACAAAAAATAACCCCTAAAATTTGACATTGTCTGAGTTTTCCTTCAGTGGAAAAGATTTAACTGTGAATCATATACAATTATAAATTTTATGACCAATTACATCTATGTTCATTTTACACATGTCATCCAGGAGCTTTTAATAAAGATTAACCAGTAACCATTTCCAAATAATAATATTTGCCGTTGGAGGAACTTAATGAAAAGAGGAGGAGACTCAAGTTTACAATATTCATTGTACATTGCCCTGCCATATATAATGTATAACAATTTTTATTATTGTGCTTGTAATATTACAAGATGTTTAAATTTGCCATCTTTTCAAGCGACACCTTCCTCTCTAATTTTTCATTATCTGTGTCCATTAATCTGAATGTCCACTCTAATTTTATCCTCACTATAATGGAAAATGAAAATCATGAGCATATAGTATTCATATTCACTGATTTGATACCTACTTCCCCCCCCCCCCTTCATTACAAAGTACATATTATGAGGCCCTTTTTTTTTTCTTTAAAAACAACATTTTCATTTACTCCTTACAAATAACCAGTGAATATTGTTACTTATGCTGTGTGATGCATGGTCAGATGTATAAATGACATTGTATGGAAATGATCAAATATACTTTGTACCATCAAATTTGAAAACTTTTTGCTGGTTTTTAGATCATATGTCTTGCGCCCAGGCAAATGTCAGAAGTCACGCTGAGCAGTTTCAAGTTAGGGCCGTTTTTAACTATTTTCCGATTCAGATACCAACATTTTTCTTTTTTTCACAAAACAAAAATTTAATCTGTTTCAATCTGAAAAAAAGAGAAATTTAGTATCTAAGTCGGAAAATAGTTAAAAATGATCATAACTTGAAATCACCCGGCGCGACTTCCTACTCATTTGCGCAAGACATGTAGTCTAGAAATAATTGTACATTTCCTTCTAACTTATATATGCATTCTGGAGTAAATAATATTTTCATATCACCATAAATCATAGGGAACAGGTTTTCCAGTATGGAAATCATGCCTACTTTCCTGCATGATTTTTGTCTATGACTGAAGGAAAATGCAAATTCAGAATATTAGGGTCTGATATTTGTTCCATGATAAGTTTATATCAGCTAAGAATATTTTCAAAATGTGTGGTTCTGTTGATTAATATGATGAAAAAAAAAAAAGTACTAAAGATGGCAATGGTGATATTGAGGAGATGTATATTTGTAGGCCTCAGATGAAATATGGCAATTGGTATCTCACAAGTGGTAGATCATTTATAATCATTGCACATTGAAAGCAGACATTTTTTTTTTACTTTAACCAACACTTTTCGTTAAAAGTCAGTTAATGTTGCTCACTAATGTCATTTTTAAATTGACTTCACCTCTTTGATATGTGCTTTGTTCATCTTTTTGTTTCTGTATTAGCTTTGCCACTTACAGCTGTTATTACCCAAAGATAGCCATATATTATAGCATATTCCATACTTTAACTTATATAGCACATAGAGTTCTATATATATAATCTTAACCCTCAGTCTCATCTAATTGTTGTATGACAATTCTTGATATGACATACATTTGTACATTCAGATTTACTACATCTGATATAGAATCAATCCTGCTTATTAGTTTAGCAGATATAGTAAAAGGCCAGTAGATAAAGGACTTCATTCCTGTGCTGTCCCAGTATGGAATAAGATAGAAGAATGACTGTCATCATGCAGGGTTTCAACTGATGCATAACTTCCTGGATATGCTGTATTAAAACAAAAAAAAGAAAAAAGAAAAAAAAAAACCCAGTGTTTTCTTGCTCAAGAATTAGAAAATGTCATGTTATTGAAAGCTTGCTTTTGAAACACAAACTCAGATTTAGGCCTGTACAGAAACAGTTGAAGTGAGAACCTAGGTTATAATGCTGTTTAGTATATTCAGTAGTTATCTAGTACCCAGTGATTATTCTGCTTTCACAACATGTTAAAGAACGTTTATAGTTTCTTCAAGGTAGGGATAACATGCTGGGTTATTACACAGGTGGCCAGCTCCACTATCAGTGTTTTTCTGCCCATCTTTTTTCAAATTCAATTTTCTAAAGAACCGAAGGCATAATCAAATGCTTTTCTCTAGTGTTTCTCAAGTGTTGTGGCACAACTAAGACCTTTCTGTTATTCTCACCCATTGAGGGCAGTTGTTATCTGTCCATTCTGTTATTCTCTTTCGTCAGGCAACATGGCCGAATTTTTTTTCATTCACTTGTTAGCTTATTGTAATATTAAACACAGCCGGGATCAATGTAGTGTGAAAATCAACATTTAGTTGTTGGCTGTAAATGCCATGCTCTATCTATATTATGTGTGTTTAGAAATGTATTTTGAAAATAGATGGAAGAGAATAATCTTTCAAAGTGAAATGCGGTTAAACTTAGCAGATAGAAAGCAACCAGAGGCTCTCCGTTTTTCATGTCTAAGTGCAATTTATCATAGAACTATGCTTTGTGTTCAGTTGTTAGCACACATGTATAATTTGCCAGGATAGCTTGTAAGACTTTTACAAAAATTCATGTAAACTCGACTGGTGTCCATATTTGCCTGTACATAATTATAATACATTGTACAGAAGTAAAGCCATATATATATTTATGCCTAATTCAATAATGCTCAATAAAGTGATACTGGAGATTTGTCTCTGATGTGTTTCTAGTTGCTATTTTTACATATTTGTTTCACTGCTTGCAAATCTTAAGTTTTTCAGTAGGCATATATATTTCTGTTTGCTTTCTCCAATCATGAATTTGCAGATATGTCTGTCATCATTCAGTTTAATTCAGCCTGTACACATTGACACCTATATTTGTTGTTTTATTTAATTATAAATCTACTTTTTTTTTTGGCTGCATTGTGAAATTCATGCCAAAGTGATAAAACTCATTCACTTTTTTTTTCTTTTTCATAAATAAGTGAAAAGAACAACAACAACAGCAAAATGTCAAAGTCACATAAAATATGATATTATTTGTTTGCTTTTGACTGAGGCATATTTAATAAATGATCAAACATTTTTTCTTTCTCCACTAGAACAGAAAAAAAAAATGGCTGCAGAAAGCATCAAAGAAAAAAAAACACTCAAATCACTATCAATTTTGCAGTTTCACTTTAAAATAGAAGGGTAAGACTGTCAATGCTCAAATTTAACACTGTGACACCCTTCTGATTAGACAGAAACAGGAACATACAAAAATGCATAATTAAATAAACTCTAAAAGCAGTATAAAAACGAGACCAAAAAAAAAAAAAGCCTGGAACTGTTTTGTAGTACACAAAACAAACAAATTCTCCACCTTTTTATGAACTCGGCAATGTTTGAGTACTTCACGTACCATAATGCTATAGAAATTTGGCCTCTCGTAATCAAACAGAAAGGGGGAAAACAAGCATACAGGAAAACCTTCGTAAAGTGTCCATGGAGAAGATTTCATGAAATTAAAAAATAAAAGAGAAAATAAGAAAAACAACAAATGTTCCCAACTCTTGATTATCCAACCTCGTTGTGCTCTCCGATCTTGGAGGAGGAAGGAAATTTCTGTCGGGCTAAGCGAGTGCCGTGTCAAAAAAAAAAAAAAAGAATGTGACGATGATGATGCAGTTATCTGGAAAGAAATTACATGTGTATCATTTTGCATACCCCTGCAAAAATGAGAGCTCACGAGTGATGCATTTTTTCATTCATTTTATAAGCCATTGTACCCTCTGAAAATAAAATGCGGGAAGGAAGGATTCTGATGAAATCTGTAGGCCTAACTTTGAGAGGCTGAATCTGGGGATCGGTGTACAGGGTTTTAGATATTAGGATACCTGTATAAGGATGAAATAGTATGTTGAGGAGGTTGTCTCTAAAAATTTTACATTTTAAAACAATGAACATTGCTTAAATTGGAATAGGGAAATAGATTGATAATGAAATATTTGACCATCTCATAGTTATAGATTAGGCTACATGAAAGCTGAGAGTTCCCGTCCGATTATTTAAATGGAGCTTACTTTTTTTTTTTTTTTTTTTTTCAGTAGGCCCTAAATAATTATTAGTAGCGTACCGTGCAACCTTTTCAAAATGTCTTTTCAAAAAAAAAAAAAAAGAAAAGAAAGAGAAAGAAAACAGAAAAGAAATAGATGTAGATGCGAGAAAACTCTACCTTAGGAAATTTTAGGGGACTTGACTAGTTGGGCCTCAAGGGTAGTCAAAGGTCATAAACAACAACAACAACATAAAACATGTCTTGAAAGGATACTACCTTTAAGGTAGGATTTGAACACCGATACAGCTAAGTGTAAAGGCGCTAAAAATCGTGCGTGGGGTGCGGTAGAGGGAAGTCATATTACAACTTCAAGAAATAAATTAAAACGAAAACAAAAGTTAGACCTGCTGAAGCAGAAGACTTCAAATTCGAAAACGAGGTTGAGTGAACGCGTTACACCATAGATATATGTCTGTGCGCTACACAATAATAGCCTAATTTTTAAAAACCAAATAAGCAAAACAAGGAGCGGTACGTAAAGGTTGGTAGCCTACGTTTCTTATGTTCCGAAACTTTTGCTTGGAAATAGGATAGACCAGCCGAAAGTCCCAGACTTCATATGGAAAAAAAATATTCTGTTAAGCTATCATTTTTATTCTTGTCTTGGCTTTGGTTGGGTTCAACTGCGTAGAGGTAGCATCAAGTAAGCTTAGTAGCTGAAATCTCTCAAAGTACAGAATATTGTTACATTCGCAAATTATGTCATATAACGTATCCTTCCTTCATTTATTAGTATCGTGTTGCTGTATACACATTTTGGAACAAATTAAAAAATAATCATAAAAAGGAGGGGGGGGGGGGGGGGGATTTACGATGAAAATGTGCATGACTGACGTGCAATATTATTACTGCATGTGTTATTTCAAACTACGGTATTTCTGTACTGCACACCCTGATGTTAAGTTTAACAACTGCGCACAGCAAGTTTGTGATGAATACACGTAGCCTAGTCTTCTGACGCCTTTCAAGCGTCTTTCTTTCTTTCAAGCGTCCTAATTTAGATATATACCGGTAATATAGTGTCACTTTGAATGGATGAGTCATTTCATTAAAGCAATTTTAGAAACAAGCCCTTTTCTGAAACAATATTCTCCGATTGTCGCATTTGATGTTAATCGGATTAAAAGTCAAAAATCATTAAATATTCATTTCATGAACTAGATCTCGCTGGAAGACTAAGAGTTTATATTACATTCATTATAACCTCTTTGCTGGGTACCTCTTTACTATTACTTGTGGCAGACTTTCTGTGATGTGATTTTCATCCTCTCTGAGCTCCCTCAGTTCCGTCTGCTGTTGGCCTACTAACTCTATTCTAAGTTTCGTTTTTATGTTTCGCTTTCTCACAATCCGTCTCTCATTCCTCCTCCTCCCTCCCTCTCTCTCTCTCTCTCTCTCTCTCTCTCTCCATTGCGCCGTTTCTATTTCTTCTTCTCTATTTTCTCCGTTTCCATACTCTCTCTCTCTCCAAGTACTATCCGGGGCATCTTTCTCTCTTTCTCCTCTTTCCGTCATCCGTCCCCCCTCTCAAAACGCCATTTGCCTCTCCACTCTGCCCGTTTCCCTCTCCCATCTCTTTATCCTTCCCCTTAACTTTAGCTGTTCCCCCACTGTGACTGCAGCTAATTCCAAGTGTCTGAACAAGCTGTCTGTCAATATGTTGCTTTCACTGCTGGAATGAACGGGTATGACTTGAGGGAGACCAAACACTACTTCTATCTGTGCAATCTTTTCTACCACTAGCGGGCAAAATCCTTTTGCAAAGAAGACGTAATAGAGGGAATCCTGAGCTGGGATTCAAAAATTGTTATCATGGATTTGAGAGGGAAAAAAGACGAAGATATTAGAATCCATGCTCTTACATGACCACACAATAGAATAACACATGGAACTATATTGCTATGAAAAAAAAAAGGGGGGGGGGGGGAGGGGTAAATACACAGTCCAGAGAATGCATTAAAGTAAACTTAACGGATGGAAAAATAATAATGAAAACTTTGTATGCTTACTAATTTAAGTAACAAAAGATCAAGCCCAAAAATTTGTGAAAACAGGGGTCCAAATGCTTCCTGTTTATTTCACAGAGATCGAATAAAAATAGTGTAGAGCATTCAAAGCAAAACAAAGTCCATATTTTATTATATGGTGGGGAAAAAAAGGCATAATGCATTTCATAATATGGTTATAGTCTACTGAGCGGAGCGTTTCACTCAGCATAGTTTCAGTACGCCATGTCCCCACCTCATCGAGATAACCTCCATCAGCAGGTTAAAGGACGTATAACGCCGCCGCAGCATTATATTTAGGCGTCATTAGTTTGTTTCGTTTTTCAAGAATTTGTGTTTTTCATCTTCATTGACTAACAAGATGGCAGCCTCCTTGGGAAAGCACACAAAATTGACATTGACACTGTCAAGACTGTTGTTGCAAGATAATAATCAAAGGTTTGCAAAAGCTTAGTTTTTTTCTGTGCATTTGAAAGTGTTGAAATGCACTGGATATGAAACTAGATCCAGAGTCTAATGTATAAATGCCACAGTTCTGGAACTAAATCTAGACTCCTTTAGATGCCTAGGGCCAAGGGAGCCCTTTCCATTTTCCATAATAACCATAGAATATATTATAGTTCTAGATCTAGATCTACTTTTTATTGAGTCTGGATCTAAAGTTCTGAAGTTGTAGCCTTTGTTTCATCACCGGATTGTAGCAGTAAAAAGGATAACAAAAAATTAGCACTGCTGTTTCATCCTATTTGCTCTTAAGATGGATAGTTTGATCCATATCTGCCAGTCTTGATCAAGAATCTAGCTAGATTGAAATAGATAGAGTCTAGAGAACTGGAGGGTCAGTGCGTCAGGGCAGGTGTTTGATCGCCTTTATCTGGATCATGTCAGATTGCACCAATTTGAACCAAAATTGGCAGATTTGAGTAGTTTTACGTTCAAAAGAAATCAGCAGATGTTGGTGCAAAGTGACACAGTGCACATACAGGATGACTCGAACATTCTCCCTGATGCATTGACCCTCCAGTTCTATAGATCCTATGTCCACAGTTCAGTTTTTGTTATATAAATATGATGGAAAGGTAATGATCTATGATTGCATCTGTGAAAAATTTCAAAATGTCCTTGTCGATAATTTTTCTCCATCTTGTAGGATTATAAGACAACAATTCACTCTTATGAACTAGACTAAAAAACATAAAGAACTACCTTCACAGACCCTTTGAGACAATCACAGTATGATTCCTATTAAAGGCAAAGCATTGTTTCAGTGCTCAGGAAATGGTTAGGCAAATATGTCTAGTCTTAGTCTTAAAGCAGTGGTGAAGTCACTACAGTGGTACCTTGACTTCTGAGGTTAATTCATTCTGCGACCAAGCTCTTTACTCCATTTGTTTGTCTACTAAATCAATTTTCTCCATTGAAATTGATTGAAATGCCATTAATTCGTCCAGCTTCCCTCCCCCTGCCAAAAAAAAAACCACTAATTTTTTTTATACATGTTTTTAAGTAGAGAATTGTATATTTTTAGAAACAACAATTATTACATCAAAACTCAATAAAAGAGAATGCAGAGAAATGAACTGGTTTCATGAAGTGTATTTTTCTTGGAGATCAGGCAGCTTCAGCTTAATTTGCTACATTTTTTTAAACAATTTTCTTCACTGATTTTTCCCTTATTGGCTTTTGCTTTTTTGGCCATGCTTTCACCATTTTCACCTGCCAACTAGCGCTAACATGTCTGAAGCTCACTTGTAACTCAGATTTTGGCTCGCAATTCAAAGCAAACAATCGACCAAGCAATGGCTTGTATCTCAGAAATCTCAGAACAAGTTGGTGGACTTGTAAGTCAAGGTATCACTGTACTTGAAATTCAAGTCTATTGCATTGCTTCCATAACTTCTTTATTGTTATTATTCTTATCTGCAGAGGAATTTCCACATGTAGAAAATGTCTGGGAAACACTTGGCATATTCATGATAGGCCAAGGAGATTACGAGAGATTAATTTTGCTCCAACTGTCAGCAAGCCAGCCTCAAAAGGTAAACCAAAACGAACAGCTCAGGCTGTGTCATTGCTCTTGTTAAGCAATATTTTTCTAATTTTAAAGATAGCATGTCCAGTCGTATTGGGAATAGATCTTTGTTGTTTATCATCGTCAAGTAGGGGGGATTGGTTTGACAAATAGGAGTTGGTGTATAATCAGGCCTATTTGCAAGAGCTGGAACTTTCTTACAAGCCTGTTTTTTTGTTTTCTTTCTTACATTTCCCACATCATGTTCATTTTGGTATTATTGTTGTGTTTTAGTGAAACAGAACAATTTCAAAATCTGCTTTAGGCTATTACTAAGTATTATTTTTACTCTTAAAAAAACACTTCAAGTTTCCAGGACAATATAGTTTAATTTCTCTTTGCAGATGATGTACAGGATATCAAGATTCCAGATAAAATTGAAAGGTGAGAACTGGTTTCATCAGGCTGGTAATGAACTTAGAAAAAAAAACTGCTAGGTGATAATGATAGACATTGATGGCAGGAAATTTTCAACGTTCTTAACAGAGCTACAAACAGTGATACAAAACACCCAAAGTTTTTAGCAAAACTAATACCATTTACATAAAATCTGCATGGCGAATCAGCTATAGGAATCATGCATTGCCTGATATCAGATACAAGTTTGCAAAATCCTGAGAGATTTGTCAGTGTCATAGGATATATGCAGTAAATTTCAAAGACATGACTTTCTCCAAATTTATTTGCAGGAGTCCAACGGCAGTATTGGAAGCACTGTCATCCACTGTCCGAAATGTAAGTTTGATTTAATATTTAGTATCAGATTTATTCTCCTTATTTTCAACAATATCTCCCGCCTAAAAACAATTTCAGTTCTGTTGTAGTTTAACAATACCATAAAGACACAGATTTTGAGTCATTTAATCAGTTTGCCTTTTTTTTTTTTTTTCTTTCTGTAGCAATTTCTCTTCAAGATTTTTTTCCAGAATTTTAAAAATAAGATATTTTCCTAGGTATTTAATGTACGATTTCCTGGACGACCATATGAAAAGTCTGCAATTTTAGAAATTATTTCCTCCTATTTTGATCATGGAAAATGGAAGATTGACATCAAATCAGGCTATGCTCAGCAATTTGAAAAAGCACTTCATGTACTGTCCATCCTATCTTCCCTGTTTCTGCTATGCTTATTAAATAATAACTATAACAGAATGGAAAATCTCTGGACATGGCAATTTATGCAGTTGTTTACAATGTTCAACATACATTTTTCCCTGTGAACAATAACTTGCTGCTTATTTCTACAGGATCTTAACCAACCTATGTATGTGTCAATAGATGACCCGTTCTTGTATTTGACCTCTGACAGAAACAAGGTATGCATGTTTCAGAACAGATTTTTTTTGGGGGGGGGGGGGGAGAGACCATAATATGCCACAGCAGTAAAACTGAATCTATTGGAAATGAAAAATAATATACAGCAATAAAACTTGATGTACTGGAAATGAATAAAATATATGGTCAGTCAGCTGAAAATATCTAGTTGCAGCCATAGATTTTGATATTGCCCCTGAGTTTCCTGGGTTTTTTATTGTTTTTTTTTTTGTAAGAGTAGCCAGCAATTTGTACTTCAGTATTTCCATACTTTATTCACTTTTAAGGCTAGCCTGTGATCTGTGTATGAGGGAAAAACAGCGCTTTTTCTCAACATGATGAGATGGAAGACATTCAGATATAATGTACATGGTGTGTGCAATGCTAGTATGTATACTTAATACAGGCTAGTGAAAAGATAAAATAAAGATATAACAACTACAGGGCCACACATGGAACATATTTGTTAATATCTTTTTTTACATTGCAGAAAATTCACTTATGTGATTCGCTTTGTTTAGAAAACAATGCTTGCGACTAAATAGGACAGCAGCCATTGATTATAACTGTATAGGAGCACACGTAAAACACATTTGATGGGGCTCTTGATGATGGAGCTCTTGATTACAATGTAGAAAATTCACTTACATGATTCACTTTCTTTAGATATCAATGCTTCCTGTTATAGAGGATAACAACCATTGATTATAATAATATAGGATCATACATGGAACATATTTGATAGATTTCTCGTTTACAATGCAAAAATTCACCTATGTGATTCACTTTGTCTAGATGTCAATGCTTCCTGCTATAAAGGATAACAGCTGTTGATTATAACAATATAGGACCACACATGGAACATATTTGATAGATTTCTCATTTACAATGCAAAAATTCACCTATGGGATTGACTTTGTTTAGAAATCAATGCTTGCTGCTAAAGAAAGTGGGCAGAGGGCAGCCAAGATGATGTTGTCAATGTATCCAGATTACTTCACTCAGATCTGGGAGGATCCTCTACCTGATGTAAGTCTTTTATTAGACTGACATGTGTGGTTGAATTTTCAACTTAGTTGGTGGAGACTTTGCATTTTCTTTATTTGATAAAAGTGACCACTATGCAGTCTATATTAACAATAAAATTTTATGAATTTTTTTTTTTTTTTTTTTTTCCATCAAATGAAATCTTAGTCAAGTTATTAATGAATTTCTTTCATTTGCAAACTCTGAAACATTTGGATTTGTTGAAATGGATTATTCTGAAAAATTCCTCGTGAATTATATTTTCTCTGTTAAATCATAAAAATGTTCCTCCTTTCACCTTTACGCTTTTCATTTCAATATCTTGGTCCAAGTGAAGGTATTGTCCTTACAAATAATTTTATTGTTTACTGAAAATCATTTTTAAGGCAATAAGAGATTTTACTGAGGGCTATAAGCATAAAGAACCAAGTGAGGAAGCTTTGCTGGAAAGAATTGCAAGACTCCATGTTGGTGATGCCATCTCAGTATACAAAGCCCTCATTGCACAACGTAAGTAATTTTCATATTGGTTCTACTGGGAACTAAATTTCAGATGTTCTCACCATAGAACATATACTACTAAATGTAGTATTGTCTAGATATTTGTGTACGTGTATTCTAATCTGTTATTGAGTTAGACCAGATCACTGTTCAGACCAATGTATACCTTTCTTTTGACGTTGTTTCTGCTGAAAACAATTTAGTAACATCATCCAGTAGGTAAACAAATGCAGTCATTCATAACGGCAGGTGATATTGAAGTTCTTTTTAGTTTTTCTGAAATTTTATCAACAGAACAAGCGCCAAGCCAGGAAACTCAAGAGAGACTTCTGGAACTCCTGACAGTCTTCAATTGCCAGAATCGTGAGACTATCACTGACCTCACTTGTTATATAGACCAAGTTAGCTTGGACAAAAATGCTCCCATGCCAGCCTGTACCTGGAAGTAAGTTGCAAGCACCTCACCTTTACTGATTTTCTTACCCCTTATATTTGGATATCTTTACACAGACTTTTTACATGAAAAAAAAAAAGAGAAAGAGAGACAGAGAGATTTTCAAAGGAAGAAACGAAAACAGAAACAAGAGAGATTCAAAGTGGAAAGGTGCTAAGCCATGCAGTGGAAGAGCTGAGATGTGCAGCATGCCCAAACAATGTACAAACAAATACACAGGGGATTCAGTGTATGAAAGAACAGCAACAAGCATCGTGATTATATATACAATCTTTTATTATATAAAGTAAATGCAAATGAAGACTATAAATCCAATGTTAACTTTTTGGCCACATTGTTTTATGTCAATCCCAAAGGCATGTTTTTGCAAACTCATACCTACAGAGCTGAATGATTACCACTGCTGTGATCCAACATGATTACCAGCTGAGATAGCCCCCTTCGGGTAGCTGAAAGGCTAAGAAAACATGAAATGAAAAAATGCATTTTGAATACAATATAGCCACTTGAGGCAGCTGTTAGGGATAGAGTGCTATACCAAACTATGTTTCAACTAATGGAAAAAAGAATAAAAAAAGAAAAGTACAATCCTAAGTTTAAATAATTTGATTTGTATAGTCATTTCTGAGCAGACCTTAGAGGTAACTCTGTCTATGACATCTGTGATTTTTAAATTTTTTTTTGCAGCATGAAAACAGAATTTTTGTATGGACACTTTTCTTAGCTATTATGAATGTAATTATGTAGTAGTATGATGGGAAGATAATGTAAAGGCTATATATAATGCATTTCATCTGACTGTTGACGATAAAATGTTTATGGACTACACATTTCAAGAACATCATTTTGCTATGTTCAACTGTTTAATTTTTTACAATTTGGTTTATTTAGACAGGGCAATATGGCAGAGCAGTTGTTTAACTCATTACCAGAGAAGACAACCAAGGCGTACTGTTACATGATTCGAGGCATGGCTTCAGTGAGTCCTATTTGCAGTATCAAAACTTCCACAAAAATATGAAGAGATAAATTTGTGACACAGTTTTATGTTAATTTATGTTAATCTTGACGGAACAATTTTTATTCAAACTTGAATTTGGCAGGCTTTCCATCACAAAAATCCTTAAAGTGTTAAGTGAAGAGTTTGGGCCTTTGCTGTTTTTTCAGTAGCAAAAATAATTGTTATCTGAGTACAGACATGATGAAATGAAGATTTTCTCAGAGAATGAGTGAAATTGACATTCAAGACAAAGAGTGCTCCCCCCATCCCCAATTAAGAAAAGAACAGAAATAAAGAATAGTTTCATTTTATGAGGATTGAACAGTTTTGTTTTTAAGCTACATGATATGATTATAGACATTCTCTTTTTACATAAATTGATATGCTATTTTAAATTATAGAAACTTGTGATCTTTGTATGAAGCTGCTAATGCTGCAGTTGAAGGATATGAAGTGAATGTTATAGGTTAAATCACTTGTGCATCATGATAGAAATGTTATTGCAAATATACATCTTTTTTTGTTGCGTAGAACTACTACAGGGAAGGAGCTTTGACTGTGTATAATGAAATGAAGGCAGCCAATCTTACAGGTAAATTTATATGACACTTCATTCATTGAATTATGCTGTTAAGGAATTTCTTTAGTCACACTTCAGTTGAGAATGAAGAAGTCTAATGTCGCCATGTAAATTTGCATGGAATTTAATTCACTATGTACTGTGAAATAAGAATTTTATTGTTAAAGCCTTAGTTGGCATTGAAGAACAAGATTAAAGCTCATCTTTCTGTTCCTGCAGCTGATGCATATACATACAATCGCCTGCTGAGTGTTGCATCCCTTGATGCAGAAACCCTGGATGATGTAATACCATTTATAAAGGTAAAAGTATTAGTCATTTTTTGTTTGTTTATTTGTTTTTTATTTTTGATTTTGTCTTGTTTCAAATAATGTTTTTTGTCCTGTGAATTCACCCTATTTTATTGAGCCACAGAAGTTATACAAAGATGAAATGAACGTGACAGAGAATGAATCAATTGAGGATATGTTTTATCTCTAGAATTTTTACTTGTCATCCAGATCCTCTCCCAATTGCTATGAAAGCTGATATTATCAATAGTTTTGTTGGAACCCATAATGGAAGTGCATAGTTAATTTCAGTATTCTAACATCTAACATTTCATAAACTCTGTCAATAATTAGTAATGATATGTCTAGTAAAAGATGATTGATTTAAGTACAATATTGTAAGTTATGAGAAAATTCAGTGACATCTTGCACACTCCTCTCAGTTTCTGATAGCATTTATTTGTATAGTTGAAACAGATTAAACATATATATAGCATATATTTTTTTTCCAAATAAAGATGATCCTGCAAGACATGGCTGACAACAAAGTCACCCCAGACGTTGAAACATTTAATTCAGTCTTATGCAACTGCAGACGGTTATCTCGATGGAGAGGATCAAAAGCCTTTGCATTGTCTATAATGTCAGAAATGAAAGCCTGTGGTATTGGTAAATTACAAATGACATTTTCACATTTATGATGAAATAATGCTTGATTCCCTATGTTGTTGTTACATTATCAAATTCGATTTATCATGAAAGGATCCATATGAAATAACGCAGCAAACAACACAGCCTAGATCAAAAGAAATGTTTTATTCTGTACAGTTAAAGAAGCTCAGATAGCTGCTAAAATCATTGATTTCTCTTGTTTCCTTTCTCAACAGTTAAAATGACTATGAGGATGTCAGTTCTTGACTTTTATGTTACAAATATATGCTTTCTAAGAGTATATTCCATCAGTAATCAAGTGCTGTGATCACACAAAATTATTGTTATTATTTGTATATTTGATGGCATTTGATGACAGTTGTTTTAATGACCATGCCACAAACTGGGTAGTTTTCTAGATGTATCATAATAATTACACGATCACTTCAGTTATACAGTGATGTTCTGTTTTTCATAGAGCCAAACTTGGGGACATACAAGGAACTGCTGAGTATTTTCTACTATGTCAAAGGTAAACATGACCAGAAATGACTGAAAAATCATACTCAATGTTTCTGAAATTCTAAATAAAATCCTCTCTTTTTTTTATTTCTGTTTCTAAAAACATTTTCTCATGCTCATTGTTAAAAGTCTCATTGGAGATGTACACAAGATTTTGCTTATTTAGAACTGCTTCCTGATGTTTTAGTCTGCAAAGTAATGTTTCAACATTGAATAGGGAGAGCAGTAATTCAGTACGGGGCTGCAAAGTAATGATTCAGTATTGGGTAACCCTCGCAATGCACTACTCTTGCAATCCCGGGCTGCTTGTTTTACTTAGCTTCATCTTGTGAGTCAACTTGTCATTTTTTAGTTACGTTTTTTTTTTCTCCTGTGGTTCATACTATGTTCCTGGCCTTGTTCTTTTAAAGATATATAATATTTAAAAAGTTTAGGGTACAGTTATAAAATGGAAGGTCTGAAATATGTGTCATCTCTATTTTGTGAAAAATCAGATGGCTTTGTGTTCTGCCTCTTTTTTAAAACAAAGATTAGTTTAGCGTTCATTATTTGTATGTGCACAGAATTCTGTCATTCCATGAAACAAATGTGGAGTGACATTTATGCCAAGACTATTTCTTACTAGAGCAGAGTTGGGTAACTTTGCCACTCTCAGACGGTGCTGTTGTTCTCAACCTCTCCTTCTCTTCTACTGCATGTGTTAGCTTTCTATTAATATCTGCTAATTTAAGCAACCAATCAAAATGAAGAATAGGACCAAATCACCCTATTTTCCTGTCGTATTATGGAAGTTTCGGTGTTTCAATATGTTTGACTCTTGTCGGGAAATTTCGCCACCGTTCGGGGAAATTCGCCACCAGTTTCAGGAAAATTCACCATAGTTAAATCAAGCTTTGTTTTGTTTTCTTGGTTTTGTTTTGTTTTGAGTTCTTTTTATTTGTTTTCAGTTTCTTTTTATTATTTCTTTTAAAACTCAGTACAAGAGGTTAAACTCATGTTTCATTTAGCTTCACCCCTCCCCTGCCCCCAATGCACAAAATTTCTAGCTGCTCCACCACAAAGTTGGACCTTTTTTTACAGCTTCAAGAGCTTTTCTAAATCCTCATGAGAGTATTTATTGTAAATATGTTTATTTGCTCTACCCATTATGGCTACAAAGAGTAGTTCTACCATAGAAAGTAGAATTGAGAAGCCTTGGATCTACAAAATTGTAGCTGGCAAATTTCCCTGACTGTAATGGCGAATTTCCCCAACTAGATCTATTATTTTACAAACACAGTTTTGAATTAAAAATACAATCTCACAATGATATAAACCATCAAATAATACTTAATGAACAACCAAGCTAATAAAGGCAGTTATTTAGCAAATTTGCACTGCAGTGTGACAAATAACAATAATCAATGTCAAGCCCAGCCAGGCAAAATGTAGGCAGTGAAACTAGAAAGGCAAGAAAAGAGAGGGGCAGCACGGAGTCACACCGATGTCATTACACAGGGACACGCTGTTGTTTTCGTACATCCTTGATTAATTTGATTGTTTTATAAAATCGCACAGTAAAAGATTTGAACTATAAATAGGATGCCACATGAACTCGCCCAAACGCAGGTAAAACAGGTTACTCTAGCTGGAATTAGCATAGGTTGAGCACTTGGTGAATTTCCCCACCTGGCGAAGTTACCCGATTCTACTCTATATTGTTTCTTGTTTCGCAGACAAAATTGGCAAAAGATCAGAGCTGTTAGAGGAAATTTTACAAAATATGGAAGGGAAAGAATATCAGTGTAACACAGAGAATGATGGTAAGCCATTTCATTATGCTTTCTAGTTTAGAAAAGATACCAAAAAGTTCTAATTTGAATCTTTCAAAACTGGAAAAGGATCAAAGTGTATTTATTTCTTTTCTAAAGCAAATTATATTTCAGGTGAATGAAAATGAGACTGATGAGCAGAATGTCAAGAATTAATTGTTTTATCCAAGTTGTGAGAAATATGGAGAGAAATAACTTATTCTCTCTTTAATGGGATGTTAATTCATGTAGTATTTACCAGTTTATAACAATATTGACTTAAAAAATTACTTTATAGAACATGTATTTTCTTTGCCAAGTGGATGCTCTACATGTGTAATTAATATTAGATACATATCATTTTTAAGCTTCATAATTACCTTATTAATCATAATGAGACAGATTTGATTGGAAGAAATCACTGTGAAATAGGACATTTTCATTGTTTTATGTATACCTAAAAGAGTAGAAAAGACTCATGTATTTTATCAGTTTACAATTTGGCCTAACTCTCGTTTTCAATGTTTTCTGTCAGTTGTTTTCTTCCGTTCAGCAATGAGAGTGGTAAGTTTTTGTCTTTGTCAGTAGGCTCTATTGATACATTAACCCACACAACAATCTGAAGTGCAGTGTGCATGTAGTGAGATCACTGTGTTGTTTATACAAGGGATGTTTCAGAAACTTCCTCCATTGTATTTTTTATTCTATAAATACAGATGCATCCAAAATTTTCTTCACTTCGAGATTCCGTATATGCCAGCAGTGGTATCTGTCTTTAATGGATTCTTGTGGATTATGTTTTCTGTCTCTGTCTGACGGACTATTGATGTTTGTTGATTTTTGTAATATTCTATACTATGAATTATAATGCAGTAAAGTAAATTTTCATCTGAAAACATATTTTGTTTTATTCATTCTTTTCTTATGGCAAAAATAGAGCTAGGTGGCTGCAATCATACAGCAAGGATAATATTTTGCTGTTATGTTAACCATTCATTTCAGTACTGCCATGTTACATTATTCTGTGCAGTAAATTTCACCAACTTCACTAATTTTATTTTTCAGGTTGAAACTCATTTGCCAGATTCTAAGCTTGCCCTGAAAATTCATAAACTTTTGAAAACTGGCAAGAATGCTGACTTGTTGGGTCATCGACAACTGCTGTATGGATACTAGTAAGTCGTTACTTGTCTGATAAAACCTCATAACTTCCATGACCTGAAATTTTCAGGAGAGACAAAAAACTTTCCGCCTTGTATCTCGTTATTATCAGGAGGTGTTACTTTGTCTGAAAAAGGAGACTTTAAAGTAATTGTTCAACTTTGTTGTTTCATTAGCATATGTATTGCTTTATGAGCTACAGACTTGACCAGAAAAATGAAAAGGGTTTTGAACTTATGAGATTTTATAAGAATAGTAGAGAAGTGTAATGTGTAACAAGTGTTGATGAACACCAGTTAGCTTTACTATAACTGTTTTCTGTGTTACAAGTAATGTGAAGATTTGGGAATTTGACTGGCCGAGGCTGAGAAAATCTGCCAGTTCAAAACCATAGAAAGACATGAAGAATAAATATTATTAGGCCCACTTGATGTGCAAATTAATGTCTGGAATTGTCAAAAAAAAAAAAAAGAAATCTCAATTTTGCATTTAGATTGATTAGAAAAGCCTGCAGCAGGTATCACGCTGAGCATGATGAGGATGCCAGCAGTAGGAATAGTTCATATTCGACTAAGCAAAAACCTGGAAATCGGAGTGTTTGTACCTCTCTGCTAAAAATAGAACCCTCACTGATGTTTGTTACGGCTTCACCACGAGATCTGAGAACAATTGTCACCGATCCCATGCATTTGTATGTGTTTTTCTATATCAGTGACAGTGAACAGTTTTGGAGTGTTTGTACCTGCCTACTAAAATTAGACGGGGATTTCCAGCTGTTCGCATAGTCAGAACAAATCTATTGCTCTGCATATGGGCATATGCATCCATGGCCAAAAAATATAGTATCTATTTACAAATGTCCTCCTCCTCTTTGTAGGTCATTTTTGGGTCTTGCACGGAGCTCTTCCTAGTAAAGATGATATGTAAGGTCTTCTGATATTTCACAATGCATGAACCTGAAGATTATTGTCAAGTTCAAGTGAAAATAGGAACAACTGTTACAGGCAATGGTAGTGACATGGAAATTTTTATATGCCAAATAGTTCTCCTTTATATTTTAAAAATATTTCTTAAATAAGGCAATATTTAATCATTTTACTGCTAACAACAGTTCAAGATAGTCCAAAAAGTGGTCTTTCATATGTCATTTGTGGTACATCCACAATCAACCCACCACCAGCCGCCCCTTTTTCTCCTTTGATATCTTGTTCTGACCAGCATTTCGTATCTATACTCAGAATCTTTCGATAGACAGTGCGCGCTGATGATTGCCAGATGACCTAGCGGTGAGAGCCCAAATCAGGCATAAAATCTATTTGTTCATGTAATAATTACACTGAGTAACAGTTGCTGCTTCTGATTGTCTGTGGGAAACTAGAGGATGTGCTCTGGTTGGCTCATGCACAGGGCGGAACTGAGTAAGGGTGGAGATTTAGCAGTGGATAGAGTAAGGGAAACTAACCATATCACTGATGCATGGCACAGAAGCACAAAATTAGTGTAGCACTTGAAGCAGGTAGAAAACATAAGACTGGAAGTTTTTTAATGTGGTTTGGGCAGCTGTTGAGTAGCTTATTCAGTTTATCACCATTAATTTGGAACATCTGCTTTGCACAATGATCTTGCAACTCATTTTATGATGGAAGTTGGTATATCATTATTGTAGATGTGAATTACCTTTGTTTTGCAGCAGTGACTTGTTCTCAGTTATCACGCCCTTGGAACATATAGACACTGTGATGGAGCTTTACCAGACTGTGGTTCCCTTTGTAAGTCCCAGATCAGCACAAGTTTTGGGTTTATAAATATGCTTTTAAAATTAGAGATATGTTTGTTTAAATATTTAGAAATAAGTCATAGCAAGACAAAGTTGATCATCAGTTTCACCACTAATTTTTTATGGACCAGTTTGTGGAAAAACAAAGCAAAATCAAAAATCCATCTTTCCCTTAGGTTTTCCTGGCATAAGAAATATAATATAATTGTAACACAGTGAGTTCATTCTGCTTTCTATTAGTACAGACTATACTCAGTATTTTATTTTCCATCATAAGGTCCAAATTCACCAGTTAAATAAATAGTCTAGTCTTGTTTTTTCTTTTTTCTCTTTGTTGCTTTCAAACATCAATCTCATAGATAAAAGAAAATTAAAATATGTCTTGTCATCTACAGAGCATATCAGCTTGAGTATAACTGTATCTTTTTCATCCTCAGATTTTCTTGCCATCATCGGAAATCTACAAAGCCATGTTAGAAAGTATTGCATTGCATGATGGTTACAAATACATACCTCATCTCTATACAGGTGAATAAAGTGAAAAATCATCACCGTTTTTGTTAGTTTTTTTGAGAACTATGACAGAACAATTTGTTTATATCATTCTTTATCGGTTGTCTAAGTTTGATGCGGACTCTGTCATTGTTAAGCAACAAATCACAAACCAAGATTAGTAATATATAAATGGCAACACAGATGCGAATGAGCCATTTTGACCGGCAGCCAAATTAGGTCCTTTTTACCAAGTACAAGAGAAAAATCACGTTTTCGCTTCTTATGTGAAACATAAGGAACAGAAAATTCTGAAAATTTCACCAAATTATGAAAATGTTTATATCTTGTAGTGATGATTTTTTCATAATTTTTTGCATCACTTGTTGATTTTTTTCTTCTTTGCACTGTTTTGTACTCGGCAAAGGGAAGCGACCTGACTGAAAAAATGACTCATTAAAATTTGATAACATAATAATAGTAATAGAAAGGACTTTAAGCCCTTTACAATCTACTATGAGCCTGACAGATTCGTAGGAGATACTCATGTATGTTATCAGCTTCCTGGGAAGCATGCAAGGCAGCTGCTTTCTTAGGTACTCAGATCTTCATATCTAATAGCATTCTCTGTCTATAGCTGGGCAGCCCCTTCAGTCAGGAAATGTCTGTAAATTTTCTATTCCAAGGATTAAATGTTGGTACTGGTTAAGACTCGAACTTGCAACTTTCGATCCTGAGTCTGACACTGACAGTCCAAGCACAAAGCCACTGACACTATGCAGCTGACAGACCAGAATGTAAAAGATACAGTGATAACTATGATTCTGTTTTTGTAGATTTGGTATAAGTAATGGATTTGATGTAATTATATTAATCACTTTGACGCTGAGAGCTAATCATAATGGCAAATTTAGGTATGTCAAACTGCAGCGGATATGTTCAGAATTTTGACAGTATTCTCGGACATTCCATTTCTAATACACAGATATGCAATGGACACAAATGTTTAAAACCCAAGACATCATGGAACCATTTGCCCAGACAATGGCTAAACAACAACATGAGCCACAGGTAAGTAAAATTTGAGACACGACAATGAAATCAGGCGCTGATCAAATTGAGGCAACCGGAGAAAAAAAAAAATCATGATTTTTTTCAACAGCAAGTGAATTTTTCACACAATTTTTTTCTTTTACTCAACTCTACTATGTCGATTTATAAATTTATTTCAGAGTTAAATTAGCTGATATACATTAGATAAAACAAAAAAATTGTGATTTGATGACATGACCTAAAGAGGATTAATAAGAATTAACAAAACTGATCAATCATTCTCTTTTTAAATGTAGCTGCAGCAGCAAGTCCTTCCTCTGTAATTGCCAACATCTCCATTTCTACTCCAGGTATAACAAAGATCTTTTCTTCGACAGAAAAGGCAATGAATAAGCGTTAATGTGATACTAATAACTCAATATGCTCAAAATTGACCAGCCCCTGATTTCATCATGGCATGTCTCAAATGTAGTTTAGTTTAATTGAGTGTGCTTGAAAATTGAGTGTAGCTACCATGTAGGGGTTTTATTTTTCAATTCAAACTTTAATCATCTAAAGTTAGATTCTATATTGCTGTTCAATATGCTTCATTGAAAACATGTAGAAATATTATTGTCATTTTACTTTGGACGTATTCTCTAAATATTGACTATGTTGTCTCAAGGATGCAAAGATGATTTTAGCATATAAGAAAAATTGGGCCTGTATGAGAGGGAAATTTAATTTTTTATCTCCTGCTTTTAATCTTCACACTTTCATTTCTTTGAAAGTCCTTAAAAAAAAAATTTTTTAAATTGTGCAGCTGCCTTTGCTAGAGGCTTCCTTCTAATTTGATTAATCATGGGAAAACTAACATTAGGTGAATATCCAGTAATTGTTTTGTTTGTTTGTGTGAAATTGCATGAGACACAACGATATGAATGGATCTCTTGAACTTTGAATTATTTTTAATTTGACTTTTCTGCAGCTTCAGTCTGAGCTCTGTGACATTGTGTCATCGATTTTGAGCAATTGGGAGGAGAGGAAAGCGAGACAGTCCCGTGATTGTCCATAGTGAGTAACTACTTCATGTAAACTTTATGGACCACACAGTATGCCTGTTACTTCTCTTTGTGTATGAGTGTCCCATAGTCAGCTTGGTTTTTTGCTTTCAGTTACACATACATAGTATTATACTTTTAGTGATGCCAGTATCTTGTGGATGAACTTGAAACATATAAAGTATTTCACCAGATCTGGACATGGAGAAGTATATACAATTTTATATGATATGCACATTTATGATTAGTTTAGATAATCAAAGTAGCATTTTCCATTTTCTTACATTATTTTTGCTCTTCTCTGTATTATTTCAGTATTGATGGGTCAGTAATAGGACATTTTATCAACATCTACATGAACAATGGAGAATTCAGCAAAGCATGGTAAGATTGTTTATGTCTTCAACCCCAGTAATTTATAGAGAGATTCTACAGTTAAAAAATGAGTCATAATAGTGGTTGGCCTACACTTTCTCATTAGAAAAATATCTATGAATAGATAAATGAAAAGCAGTACAGTGCAATTTCGATAGCTCGACATTGTAATGAGAAAGAACATTTAGTCGAGCTAACCAGACATTAAGCTAAAAAGGGTGTCAATATGCGACATCATGTATGAGAAAAACATCATTTATCGTCCTTCAACCCCACAGCTGTGCGTCACATATATATACCACAAGTAAAACAAAGTCCTGCATGCGACGACCGTATTTATTCATAGAGGCTCCTCATTGTGCTGTGATATTTCTCACCATATCACTTAAACTTAGGGTTTATCGGCCTGTCTTGTCAAATTATCGTCATAATAAGTATGCCCAGTTCAACAGACGCTCCTTCAAAAGGTATAGGAAACTGTACTTAATATAACAGTGAGAAATTCTATGCCCACAGATGAAATCCTCTTAAACAGAAGAGAAGAACAGAAATCAAAGGCCACAGGGCCCACTCAGGTCCTCTCAAGTGCTTCGAAACTACAATCAAGAGAAATGATGATGCATGAGAAAAGTATCAAATAGATGTAGTCTCTTTGTTCCTACCATATTGAATAATAATGCAGACTCCTCTAATCACTTGAACCACTCAACAAGTTTCGCATTAACCAGCGATCAAGCTATTGAGAGCAGACATAAGCTATAATTGCTATGACTGAAAACTAAAGTAGCCTAAGTATCTATTAGTTTATATATCAGATAGCTCTCGTGCCCCCCTCTATATCATCATTAGACCACTGTATATATTTCTTTGTAGTCACTGCTGTCCCGTCAATGTTGATTGGTCTGATCTAATAAGAATGATCTAAGTCCATGTGGTCAGAGGGATGATAGCCTGCAGTTTGTGCTAAGATGCTATGTAACGTACATTTGTGTGAAGTGGTTTGGTCCAACCAGTTCCATTAGGTTATGAACACATCTGTAATGGAAATAGTCTGTGTGATGTGAGGGTGATAAAATTGACACCCATATGAAATTGACATGTCTTTGTGAGTTCAACCCCTTCTTCTACCAATGGCCCATTGCAAATATTATCATATGTGAAGAAAGGATGGAGCTAGGGGTGGGATTAGAGGAAGACATTGGTCAGTAAGGTGGTCCAATGTAGACCTGCATTGTGCCACTTCAAAGCCAAGACAGAGTCAAAACAAACACCCTGAGGCTAGGTACTGGCGCTCACAGTCCAGATTAGCAAGCTCGGCAGTGCAGGCTATAGGGCATCAAAGCCTTTAGGCTGGGTCACAGTTCTAGAGTTAAAAGCCCATGGTTTTATGAGTGTTTTTAAACTGAAAGGGACATCGATGATTTCGTGATGTGAGGCCTGTTGTTTTTGTGAATCTACTTCAGTTATATCTGTCCCCGCGGAATTTTGCACGAAAAAAAAATCAAGATTTTTCACTGAAAAAGGCAAATTTTGCAACCTCAAAAAGGCAAATTTTGCAAAAATTTTGCATTTTTTTTAGTTCTTCCCCACAGCTATCTATTATTAGAAATCAAATTGGAAACTTTATTTAAAGAATATATGATCTCACAATGAATCATATGCAAACAATATCCTTCAAAATTTAATAAACCAAATCCATTATTTCCTTTCATTTTTATGGCAAATTGAATTTTTAAAACATCATTTCCAGTGAAGTGTAATACAAAATATGGTCAGGTACCAAAGAGTGTCGTCATTAGGGTTTCTCCTTTGTGACAGAAACAGGTCATAGAGGGAGGGGAAGCTCTTCTCTATGTAGGCATGATTGGGGGACTGATCTTCCATTGACTACTCTCTTCTTCAGAAATTCCCTTGGGATGATCAGTCTTAGAGAATGGATTATTGGCTCCTGCAAGCATTGGCATCCATTCCAGGCACACTTCATTGCGTTCTAAAAGCAACACATGATACAGAATAAACTACACATAGAAACTGAATGAATTGTCAGCCGCTCATATTCTTAAAATGAAAACGCTTTTGGAAATTTGATGGCATCCCCAGGTCTGGAAAAAAGCAAATCAGGACACCATTCATGTATCTGAACTAATAACACTTCAATAAAACTTTTTGTCGCACTCAAAGACCTAGTGAAGCAAGGTTGGCCACCACTCGTATTTCTTGATATGAGTATACTACAGAGATCCACAACACTCCAAAGCCTTGCAAATACAAACTGGGAACCATTCAAGACATCAGGAAATCATAACACTAAAAATTGGCAGCTGTTTCCAAGATAACTTCTTTAATATCACAAGCAATGGATGTTTGTTGATGGAAGCAGTTATGAAGAAATGTGATTAATGTACAAAAATATTATATTAACTGGATTAGGCTTGGGATCTAGATCTAGAGTCAATCACATCGAATTTGGAAGCTGAAACTAAAGATGAGAGTTGAAAGTAAGTCTGGACATTTTTTTATGTCTAGACTAGATCTAGATCTAGACCAGATCAGTCTTGTTAGATCATAAAATAAATCTAGGAAGACATTTACCTTCATTAGCCACAGTGGCAGACCAATGGTTAAGACTCCCTGAAACTTGGCAGGCTGGTAAAGTCTCAGTCTTCTGACTTCTCTTTTTGTGCAACATGCTTCACTGATGTGAGAGGCGACCGATGAACGTTTTGTGTGGTCCACCAACACAACATTAAGTTACATCAACACGCAGCACAAAACAACTCTTCCCTGGTCTTGAATGTCTCCTCTGGAAATTGTCTCTGCCTGCCCATTGCAGTGGTCTTTATCCCACATTTTGAATTGAGCCTTGACATTTTCTTGATGATGAAGGTATTCATCTCGAGTGAAATAGATCTAGATCTATTCAACAAGTCAACATGCGCATCCTGCAAACTGAATGGAAGATGCGCAAGCCAGGGGAAATCACTGTCAATTTACTTAAACTAAATTAAACTGTATAAATAGTACTCACTATTATCCTTGGTAAAACATAATAATATTTCCCCTTTTCATGCTGCTTTTGCAAATTTTGCAACATTTTGTGGAAAATCACGAATTTTGCAGCCGCATTGCCGAAAATAGAAAATTTTGCAACCATGTTAAGCAATGCAAAATTCTGCAGGGTCAGTTGTATGACCATTTTTCATCATAGCATATCGCCTACTTGAAACATTTTTTATGGATTATAATTAATACTTGTGATGTCATGCTTGTTCACAGGGTGTGCCCACACTCATTCGCAAGATTTAGATCTTGGTCAAATGTTCCTGCTAATTTTATTTTTTTCTCCACAAATGCTTCATTAGCCTATTGACAATTACTTTTCACGTCAGCCATGCAGTTTGCTGTTATCATTGATATAACTCACATTTATGGTGAAAATGAACGAATATGAAATGCAAAAATAAAATTGTGAGATCAAGAAGATCTACGAGAAAGCACAACACCTGTAATTCTCGATTCTAGTAATGGAGATACCAAGCTTGTAAATGAAGCCAACCAGTGCAGGCATACACAGCACAGGCACGCATGGTACTCCACTACAGCTCTTACGATGCAGACATTGGTTAAAACCTGGGTCTCCAATGAACTTGTGTATTGTGCTGCCTTAACCTTCCCATCATTGCGTCATAACAATGAACAAGACTGTTCGCTCACCACGTGCGAGTTCCTTGTGCTGGTCAGTGATAATGCAATCTAGGTCTATGTTCATTCCCCTTCTGCCCCTTCTTCCAAGTTGTTAACACGCAACATATCTGCACAGATATCCACACTTACAATTTTCACAATTGCAAATGTTGCATTTTCGTTATGGTGCTGGTATCCCTCCCTCAACCTCAGTCAGGGATGGGGTATTATGTACAAATCAATAACGAAAGTTGTATACATGGGGCACTACTTTATTCACTTTAGATCCAGTTAGACAGGCAGGCTTGCAGGTGTATTCAAACTAGCTGAATTTTTTTGACAAAGAAAAGAAGGAAAAGCAGCTGGGACCAAAGTAAGCTGGAATGTTGAGCTGCTTGGGGTGGAGCTAAGAGCTAAGAAGAGTATACTTTAATTTTCTTTGAAGCGTGACGCATGTTTCTTCTTAAATAGTGACTTTCTGCCACATTTACATGCCAGTAATTTATGTCATTTTGCCAGTATTGTTATCAGTTGATGGAGAATTTGTTGTGATCATCATTATTCATTCAGCAAACTGGCAAGTTGTAGGGCACAATGAAATAATGTTTTGCTGGTCCTTATATTTGCAGGGAATTGTTTCAGCTGTACCAGTCAGAAAAGAAGATTCAAGGAAATGACCCCAGGTATCAATTATTCTTTTTATGCTTGTTTTGTTGTTGTTGTTTAATAGAAAAAAATTCAACAATGCAGTCATTAATTTTCAAAATTTTTAATGCTGGCTCAGATGAAAGTCAGTAATATGAAGTTAAAACAATGTTGTGCTTTCTACAACATAGAATCTCAAATACCCAACACAGTGGTCTCTGCCTAGGACCCTGGTCACCGGGAGACAAAAAAAAAGTGGGCTCTTAGGTGGACGGGATCTTGGGCGGATTGAAAAGTTATGCAACTCATCTGACTAAGATTCTCTTTACTACTATGATTAGTTGATCATTGCCTTTAGTTAAAGATTTATCTATGCCAATAAGTACAGCCTTCTTCCCTGTGTGTGTGTTGTAATTAGATCTAGCAATTCCTGATCTTTCTTAGTGTATAGTTAGATCAATACTGGGTAGCATTTAAATGTTGAGTGAGTTTTTCCACAACCATATCATTGTTGAAAACATATTTTATGCTACCCTACGGATAATCGCATGAGTGACTAGAGTGTTTACAGATCGACCGAAAAAGCAAAACAACTGACCAGTCAGGAAGCTAAACTTACACCTCATTATCCACAGAGCCAATCACAAGTGCTGTTCCATGTGTTGTCAAACAAAGAAATACTTATGGGTTAGTCCACAATGTGGCCTGATTAAGCAGTCATACATCAACCATCACTTCCACTCCCTTGTCTACCTGTTCTCTCCACCCCTGTCCCCATTTTGCTGCACATCTAGCACTGTGTGTTGGTCTCAAGTGGACAAAATGATGTGAACTTACACCATAAGTACTAATGTGTCTTGGCGCAACACAGGGCTTTTAGGCAGATTTTTTATTTGGGAGCGGGTTCTTAGAGGGGTAA
>JBCEWB010089052.1:3792-27831 GCA_039654565.1 Peronia peronii
CAAACCACAGAGCCACTGCGCCCCCCCCCCCCCCCGAGGATTTTAGTCTCGTTTCTTCCCCCTTCCTGAAACTAGTCATCAGGCAAACGCATTGCATAACTTCACCCTGTTATCTCTTCCATTGTCCACCCACCCCTACCCCCGGCCTAAAATGTAAGTAAACACACAATAATAATGCTCATGCATCCCATTCTGCTCCATAACTAGAAGCACAGCCTTTATGTATTGACGGGTGGATTTCAGTAACGTCTTTCAATCGCGCCAAGATCGGGTAAACAAATTTAACTCACGGTGGCTCAGTACCAAACAAGAACATTAACTCCCATAATGAGGTATCTCCTGGAAATGTTTTGTGCTGTACTGGCTTTGGAGAAATTTTCTCCATCTCGCAGGTTATGTAAGCATCGATAGATCCAACATAAATAACACTAGACAGTGAAGAGAGCGAGAAAGAGAGAGAGAGAGAGAGAGAGGGGGGGAGAGCAAATTAAAAAGAGAGAAACTGAGACACATGACATAGCTACAACAGGAGGCAGGGGTTCGGGCAGGAGGTGGCAGGAAGGGCAGAATGATATTATAACACACACACACACACACACACACACACACAATATGCGTGAAGAGGAGAGGGCCTATGTTGAGAGCACGTCCTAGTGTGGGCGTAGGAAAAGAGAGAGGGGTGGGGGGTGGGGGTGGGGAAGTGGGAAAGAGGCGAGACAGACAGACAGAGAAAAAATGCATGCTATAACATCACAATATCAAACAGCCACTAACGTTGTCATCCTCTCTAGTATTGACAACTCAACTATCAATCCTGCCCTGTCAACCCCAGGGAGCAACTTCCAACTGTGATGCGATTATAACCACACACCTAAGCCATGATGGCATGCAAACTCATCGTTTCCTAAACAGCCTCTTATTGATCAGACAGTGCTCTGTCAATGCCAGTCTTAATTGCATTTATTTAAACAAACGTCCATGTTGATAATAATTTCTATCTGACACAATAACTGGCCGTACCGAATGTCATCCACCACACTTAACCGTCCATAAAGATCACCAGATTCCATTTGAATTTTAATTAGTATTATAATCATTATAATGCCTCGTACTTTTACGTTCTAAGTCACTACCACATGAATGAATGATGTTGTGACCTGTTCAGTTATCCACGACCTAGGTCATGGTTGTGTGACCCAGGTCTTATACTGTATTGATTCTTTTGTAAACAAGAGATCTAACAAATTACTCAAGTCCAAGTCACACACCGTCTAAATGCAGTCGTTCGTCGATCTGAGTAATATCTTACTCAAATCTCACCCTCATGATTGGGACTATTGAGTATAGATAAGACCGAAGATAATGATTATAATTCTAAAGCATTGGCGAAATGTCTAAAAATAACTTGAATAACACTCATGAGACTCACGCTATTACATACTTTACAATTATCAGTGATACCACAAGGTCTGGTTGTTCTGACGGCAAAAGCGAATAGATCCATATCACTTTCATAATGCGCCTTATACATATTGCACAACATTATCACTCATATGTCAAGGTGTCTCATGTCCACGTTGTCTACTGTTTACATCAGTAACCCCAATTAAATCATCAACCCGAAAATCAATGATCAATCAAATGAACGAAAGATCTGGATCTAGATCTGATCTACGACCAGACCTGTCAGAAATGTAAGACTCATATAATTTAGTAACATCGAAAATGGTATAATCCTCAGAACACACTGTCTCCACAGGAATACTGGTAAGTCCACAGGCGCTGTGCTATCTATCCGACAGACATCTAACAACACACCGATTGTGCCAACCACCTTGCACACACACACGGCTTTTGCTCAGAATAAATTTTAGATTTCCTTCAGCCCGGTCCTGCTGATGACACGCAGCTCGATGGTTATCCTGCCTTTGCCTTGCCTTGCCTGCCCGCGGACAGCCCAGCCGAGCACAGGAAATAGTGTAGTATGTGTGTGTCTGTATGTCGCGCGGTGCCGCCATCCATCGCTATCACTAACCCGCGGTCGGCCGTTGCTGGCTGCGCGGGACCCATTGGGTCACAAATATGACACGCAGATAAGCGGCCTCTATTGTTTTATGTAAACCGAAAGGTCCTTTACACTCGCCCTTTACTTTTGAAAAATAAATGAGCATGGAGCTCAGCTGATTTTGATCATGAAACACTTTATCACGGCATCGAAATGTGATAATTTGCCAGATGCTTGAAAAAAAAGATGAAATATCACCATAAGACTGAAGCTATTTGGTGTAGATACAAATCGTATCAATAAAGATTTTCATTATTGTGTCTGCACACCCGCCCCTTTCCCTTCTCCGAAGGTAACCATGGTTTACCTGTTCACCAGTTGTTATATTATTGTCAGCTGGAAACGATTTTTATATAACATAATAATGTACATACGTAATGTATTTGATAGGCAGTTGTGGAAGATGAGCATACAGGCAACTGTCAAGTCACAGTCATATCACAAGGGATAACCCAATATAAAAAGTCAAAATCGTAAATCCCATGAGAAATATTTATGGAACTCTAGCAAGGCATTCTCCAAAATCGCATCATAAGACCGACCATCCATACAAAATCTTCTGAGATTGTAACAAGAAGGCCACTATGAGGGAAGAAGAGTGGAAACCCAGCTCTCGTGACATGATAATCCAAAGTACGAGACATGAATCTCGTCTTTTCCACGGTGTTTCCATTCACAAAACACACATCAAAACCAGAACTCACGGACATAAAGATGCCACTTATTCGTCTTTGACTGTGACATTATCAATAAAATTTGTCAACCTAGTTTTAATGCAATTGTTCTTCACCGTTTTCTTCTTTTTTTCTCTCTAACCCTTCAATCGACAAGAGATCGTGGCCGGATCAATCACGCGTGTCTGCCCATTAAATTGTCATCGGTTGATCCCACGCTAAATCCTCAGTGCAATGGTCAGTAACCAAAAAACAGCACAAGAGAGGACCGAGAGACCACCTGCTGCACTCAAGAACGACGACCATCGCAAGCTTCCTTGACAAGGGGACTCAGGCTCACTCATGGGTTGCTTCCCCTTCAAATGACGGGAAGTCCCGCACAAAAAAAAAAACATAAAAAAACTGTAGCCTATGTTGGCTATGGCCGTTATCGATAAGGGTGTGTGAATACCAGCATCACAATTTGCACTGAAAGCCATGTAATTTATTATTTCTCACATACTGGCTGCAAGTGATGTTTATAAAAGAGTTCTGTTACTAATTTGTGCAAATTTATTAATGGACATGTTTAAAAAATAATTTTAAAAAAAGAACAAGTTTCTGCACAACACACTGTCCAACTTTGCCTCGCCATTCGAGTTGTCCATCTGTATATGTTGTAACATGTAGGGGCGAGAAAGAAAAAAAAAATCACTGATACTTTATATCTACAAAACAATACATGCCGATGGTGAGTACATCGATCCTTTTTTTCCATTCAAATAGATGTGGTCTTTCTTTCTCAGCAGTATCTTAGTCTTTGGGGCAGTAACTAGTAACTGAAACTGTTTCACTATCAAGGTGCCTTGAGATGTATAACCTTCTCACCTTACCCCCCCCCCCCCTCCCTTTTCGCACATCTTTATTTTTCTCTCCAAACACTTTCACCAACAAATTGGCGGTGCTGTGCAGGGTAAATGAACTTAATAGATGAGTTTGTATGAAAAACATCAGAAGTATCAAGAATACAATTGAAATATCAGAAACATCAGGAACAGCAGACATCAAATCAAATATATATCGTAATTCAGAAAGACTAAAAAAGCAAACCATATGAATCAAAAATTTCATCAAATAAAAAGCATAGAGCCTTTAAAAACATGTTTTTCTCCCATATGTAAAAAATGGATTTATGTAGTTCTTCCTTTCGGTTTTCACAAAAAAATGTACTTCATTCTCAATAGATTCGTGTTGCTCTTTTCATCCAAGAGAGAGAGAGAGAGAGAGAGAGAGAGAGCGAGAGCGAGAGAGAGAGAGAGAGAGCAAGAGAGCGAGAGACAGAGCGCACGTCTGGCGGAGCCAGAACGATCTTTACACATATATTCACAGGGACAGACAAATTGGCTGTTCAAGTATTGCTACAGGAAAACACGTCCGGAGAAATGGCTCGTTCGTTTGCCAAGTGAATACAGCTCGATCGAGCTTCGGACATTTTGTTCAAGTGGGTCTGGGATCGAATACTCTGAGCATGAGGCAAGACTGCACGACGACTATTTTACAGTTCGCAACACTGGCATCATTTTGGTAGACGGTGATGCTAAATTCACGTACAGGATGAGTTTTATGTCTAACATAATATGTTATCACGACAACGGCTCTTTTCATCTATGCAGGCGGTTGCTGCATTTTGCATTGGTATTCTACTAGGTAGTGGCAAATATTGTTCAAACTTGTTCATGACTGCAAAACTGCCAATGTTTGATTGATGAGCAAATTATGTTATTTCTTGATACTGGAAATCCCAGATATTTCTTGTTTGTTGCTGTAACCCAAGATACGAGCTTTTCCAAATCATTCGACCCTGCTGTTTGCGAGTGAAGATGCGTCTTTTTCGAGAGGAACAGTCTAAGAGAGCAGAGCATGGATGCCTTGTTAACCTGTTTGCCGTCACTGTTATTGCTAAACTCAATGTAGAGCTGTCCAGTAACTGATGTGATATCACTGTTGTTTAGAGGTATTAGTTCTAATCGGAAATAGGTTCTAAAGGAGAAATATGGCGGGAAAGCGAGATAGAGAGACAAGGATATGGAGAGAAATAAGAAATCGGTGAAGCCATGAGAACGAACAAAAGAAAGAAAGAAAACAGATTCTCTCCCCCGTAAAAACTATAAACGGCCACAGAGCACGGGACATCTGGATGAGAAATTGATAGCCACGCGTGCTTTTTGTTTTGTTTTGTTTCTTCCAACTCAATTATTGAGAGAATGGAGAATAGCCAGGCTGGCAGTATGGGAAAGTGGAATCCACAAATCCCATTTGGCTATGATCGATGAGCTGATCGGCTGTTCGACACGCCTGAACTCTGACTGGTTGGTGCCGACACTGAAACTCCCTCCTCCTCCTCTTCCACCTTTTTCAAATTACGTTTTTTCCTAAAACAATATATTTCCTCAACGGCAACAATAATCAAAAAAAAAAAAAAGTACGTTTTAGAGTGGAGCATTTCATCCATCAATGGCATTTTAAGAAGCTATCCTAACAGACAATGGCTCGCGATTCCTAGCTCAATTTCTCCCTAGTCCACACTAGTTTCTCGAAACAACAAACAAACTCCATGGGGAGCTAGACTTGTAGCTGAGGGTCCATTAGAAGCCTGAGCAATACCAGACTGCAAAAAATAAAGATGACAAAGTCCAAACGAAGCCATAAATAAACATCAGGAAACACAGACTTATGTCGGTTGCCATGCATTTGCTGGTTTGAAGGAGCTGGCGTGAAAGTTCCATGAACAAATGGATGTATCAACGCACTGACACTTTGTGTGCTTGATGTTTATTTGTCTGAGCCTCCTCTTCCCCCCTCCTTCCTCCATTCTTCTGCTACAAGTATTCTCTGTAGTCATATGGAATAGACAATGACTATATCATGCACCTAATCTTCAAGTAGGAAAACCAGCAAATCATGCAATTTTCCACCATCATCCTTGGACTATCACTTCATGTATTCACTAAGTGAAGCAAAATCGCATCCTCAAAAACGAACAATAAAATCCATATGACATCATAATGCTATGATATCCAGCCACAGCAAACTAAACATCATAAAACCACACACATATTTTGGTTGCCGTTGGTTGCTATCTGGTGCAGCTGACGATTTGCTAGGAAGTTGGCCAGAAGTCTGGTAAAACCTAGGAATGCAGGACATCTATTTTCTATGTCTCATACAAATACATGCAACTACACTCACATTTCTGGAAATCGCAAAAAAATTTAGGAGCACATAATAATACATATATATTTGTGATTAATTACGCCACAGCATTACAGGCATCTGAGGAACAAGCAAGAAAAGGAATAAAAGGACAGCTCACATACGCAAACAGTGCACACAGGCTTTTATTTCATTTGAGGATAATTGTGTGCCTGAGAAAAAGGCCCCGAAAGTGGAAAACTAGTTTCAACCTGGTTGCCTCCTGAAAAATATTTGTTCAGCACAGACTTTTGCTAGAAACCACTTTTTACTTGGATTTTTGAGTCTATGACTTTGCTCATTTTCTCAGACATACATTTTTCACCAGTCTAATTACTGCCCTTTTTCTTCACTCATAAAAGCTGATGAATTAGCACTGAAAAAAAAAAAAAAAAAAGAAAAGAAACGTGTCTTTGTCTATAGCAAAGGAAAGTAATTTGGCAGATGAAAAAATAAAAACCTAAACAGCCAGTTATAAAAACAGCGTAGTGAGGCTAAATGGATCTTGACCTTCTCCTTCCTGGTGTGGTGCCTGATCAAAAAACGATAAATAAATAAAAAGAAATAAACAACCAATTAAGTCTTCACTCACCTTAAAATTACTGCTTTTGACCCAGTTGGCTAATCCCTCAATCATCTGGTCGATATCGAAGTCATCGCATTCCAGGGAGCTTCTAGGGTCGCTCAGAAAGGGAACCAGCTCCGCATGGGTCTGCAGGCGCCGCTTTGTGTCCTGCGTGGTCACATTTTCCAGGAAGTCGCTCAGTGATGCCATTTCCTTAAAGTATCGAAGTCACTGACTGCTCCCAAACATAAGCAATTTGAAAATAATAGCACTGCTTTTTGTACTGTCCACAACTCCAGCAGACACTTAGATGGCCACCAGTCTAGTAACCTTCTCCACAGAACACAATGGTTTCTTGCTTTTATTATATTTCCTCTGCTTCAAAACTTGCGTCCTCAGCTTTCCACACTAAGTGCTTTCATCAACAAACCATAGGTGTCCGCAATGATGAACCACATCTATAATGCACAACGTTCACATCCAAACCTATGCTGAAAAGGGGCAGATCACAATTCATTTGGAAACCTGTGAAGAAAAGTAAAACAACAGCATGTTATAACTTGATGTGATAGTGGACAAACGTGACTGAAACGTTACTGCACGTTATTTTTACATAAAACCCCCAAAAATATCAATTTCCAATTCCAACCTAAATCTCTTACTTCTCACTGGTTAAACTTGGCCTGTCCAAAAATAAATCTTCTGGGTGAAGCTGAAAAACCAATGACTATACTCCATCTCACCAAATATGAAAAGACCAGTTTTGTCAATCCCTGAATCAATGAAAAAGAAAAGTCAATCCAGTCCAAATACATCAAAAATCCAGTATTTAAAAGACACCAAGACTACAGCTGTGCAGAAACCAAAGAGATCTGAGACATCTACTTGAAAGGAAAATGACAAAAGAGCATAATGAATTATGATATGATCTTTTCTTAGACTCCTCAATAAATTAGATGATATTCTCAAGCCTATTGCCCTTGATGCACAGGCAACGTTAAAATGACATTTGAAACAATAAAAATTACGGTTGCTATATATGATTCAAACTGAATCCAAGCTAGCATTTAAAAAAAAAAAAAGCTTCAGGGTTCAAGCTGTAATCGATACAACTAACAGATGGAACAGACGTAAACTTCAAACCATTAAAATCTTGATATGGAAATTCATGTCTACTGTTAGCAACCAATCATCATCCATGTGAACTGAGATTGTTTTGTGATGATGTTACACCAGTATGCCATATATGTGTGTGTGTCTGTACAAATGGTTTTTCAAATTATTGTTATAATACATCATTATGTCATCAACTATGAGCAGAACTCTCTTCAGGAGAGATTAAATTTATCTGCTTATATCTATCATACAACTATTATACTCCTTGATAATTAGTATTTAATCATCTAACATCATCTTGAAAAACAACGCACAATGACACAATTCATCTGTCTTGCTCATCCATACTCATGTCATAGAAAAAAAAATGCATATTGTATTTATATGTCTGTCCACAGAACACTACCAAATATATTCTTTTTTTTTTTTTCATGACAATCCCTCCATGGACAGTAATATTTTTTTCATCTTTTGCTCTCCTCTACATAATTATAATTCCTCTCCATACTGACTGAAACAGTAACACCCTGGTGCTGAATTTCATATCTTAAATCCTGCACACTACTAAAAAGCTTTTATGTCAGATAAAACATATGGCTAATAAAGCTGATGAAACTGAGCGACAGGATCTATAGGATAAAATTGATCTGGGACTAGGACTTGACTCGTTGTCACATCTCTCTTCCACAGCACAACAATGCTTTTACATTTTATTTCCCTTTTCATTGAGACCAATCACTCCAGCTTTTCTAAACAAAAACACAAAAAAGTTCAAAACTGAAATCAGGAAATCTACACAACATCACGTTGGGCTCTGCACAAAACCCCCCCCCCCCAAAAAAAAAAACAACAAATAAAAAACTACTTTACCTTACCCTGACCGTAAAATTCATTCAATGGAAATCGTTATTTGGACAAAAATGCCTTTACCAACAGCAAATAATTAATACAATGTAAAAGCCTGATTCTTGAACAAGTGTAAAGAGAAGTTTAGCGCTTCAAAAACAATGAAAGAAAACACTGCAAAATATTACTTTGGGGGACTAAATTTTGCTACCTATACATCAGAATAATTACTTACTACTAACCTCACCTCCTCCAGTATGAAAACCAACAAACTAAGCAATAGGCAAACAGCATCCTTGACTTATCAGTCATGTGTTCACAAATGCTAAAGTGATATTCCCAAAATAGACAACAAAATCTATATCACAATACTGTAGTGAGTGTTCTGCAAGAGCTGGGCACACATACCAGAACAAAACCACATCTCTAATCTGGTTGTTCATAAAAGAACACAGAGCAAAAAAGCGCATCTCAAGCAAGTTGAAGTAATCTGTTGCACACATTGCCAGCCACTATCCTCACCAATGCATTTCTTTCCCTTTTCTTTTATTCCACTACCTCCCTTGTTTTTTTTCTTTCTGCTGAATCTATTCATCTCCACCATCTGTTTCCTCCTGTTGCTTGGCCACACCCACCCACCCAGTATTGCAGCATCATCATCTTGGTGAAGGTTATCCCAGGGCACGTGGTTTGCTTTCAGCTCCACTGATTGAACAACCAGGCAACTGATCTATCTCCTGAGCTTTTTTTTGTTATTACATTGTTCTTCTTCTTTTTTTTTTTGTACAACATAGAAGGTGAAGACATAAGTTAACAGAAATGCATGAGCACACTATATGCACAGGGGGAAAGTACAGTTGATCAAGGCCTCCTACAAGCATATATAACCTTTTCTTTTCTTTCAGCAGTCTTAACTGATTTTTTTATCTTTCTTCCATATTCTCTCTACCTCTAAAACAACTATTTTTACACAGTATTTCATATCAGTTTATTAATCTGAAAATTATAATGTACTTTTCACTAAACCATATCCCAAATCAATTTACTGATTTAAGATCTCTATTTCCTTAAGAAACATATGTATGTGAGATTGTTCAATAAGCTGCTAGTTCAAAACTGATTTTAACAACATTCATGGTCTTTATTCAGTGTAGGATCTTTGGCATGAAACTAAAAGCAACTATCAATAAGTTATATGATGACTAACTTAATGTTCTAGTCGTTCCAGTCAAACTTTGTCTGCAACTTTGTCCTTGTCTTATAAAGATCAAACAACTCATCATTTAGCCTATGATCACAAGATACCCAGATTAAATTTATGTCCTTACCTCAACACTCTCTGTCCTACCTTCCTTTCAATTTTTTCCGCTTACTTCATTATGAGAACAAGACATCAACATCCTCATGCTACCTTCATTGTGAACATTCCTGCAGTGCCAAAAAGATCACCGAAAGGCCAAGCTCAACATGTAGCTTTCTTTGGCCCAAATGAACCTCACTAGTATGTTGTATATGTTCTGATCACTTTTCTGGTCAGCAATACAAGTATGGACAGACAAAGCTGTGGGTTTCCAATTTGCAAAAGTAACAGATATATATTTAATATACAGGCACTACTTATTTGCAATAACATTAGGATAATCAGCCGCTCATTTTTTTTAAAAAATGGCAAAATTTTCCACAATAACGATACAGCATAGTCACTTTCATGAATATAGTAAAGAAAATCATGAGGCTCTTGGATGCCAAAATGGTGTTAAATGTAACAGTTCAGGACAAAACTCATATCATATTTACCACCACCTATCCACTGTAAAATCAATCTTTTGTAACAATAACGAACACAACACAAGGAAGCAAATACTGTAATGATCACATGCCCTCTCTATGAATGATGCAGAATGACTGATTGCATTAATGTTCCTCTTTCTCTCTCATCACTCCAATAAGATGCAAACACATCCAAAGCAAAAAAAAAAAAAAATCCTTAATACCCTGCAGCAGTTATTGAAGGAATAACACATAAATCACGTTAATCAACCCATTTATTCTTTCATCCTCTCAATGAAATGTGTTTCATGGGCCACATTCTTCCCTTGAAGAATGATTTTATTTCAGACCTACGTCTGTTCATGTCACCTTGTTTGCAAACCTAAGCTTGACAGCATAGCACCAAGCTCTACACATACAGTGCTGGCGGATGGCTAAAAATTCAAATCACATCTCACTACTCACATCCACTGTTATAGTTCGTTCTTCATTTTCAAATAAACCACTCAGGGCTGTCATGTCCCAAATGTCACTCAGCACAGGAGTGCATGTCATTCCACCGTGAATCATTATAATGACACACCGCACAGTGAAGCTATCCAGTGTGAACCTTTTGTCCATGAAACCAACAAAATGAGAAAGAGAATGATACTGAATAAATCAGATCCTGAGAGAATACATGATAACTGTAATAAATATAAATACATTTAGGATACAAATCTATCTAAATTACGCTCATTCACTTATGCTTTTACCTTTTCTCTGACTTTTGCTTTCACTATTTCTGCATTTTGTTTTATCTTTCAACTTCCTGAAGCCATTAAGCTGTTCAACTGCCAGGAGTTCAAACACCTAAATGATCTGGCTATTGCAATTCACGATCACACCAATCACAATTGTTTTTTTTTTTTTTCGACAGCTAACAAAAGCTCTAGATTTGACGTGAGAGAGACAGAATAACACAATAACACAAAACCTTTGCCTTGAAAGAGCAAATCTATTCTAATATCAAATTTGGTTTTACTGAAATGCTCCACATGATGGATGAGAGACTGACCAAAAGCTTTACCTTACAATCTTTTCCATCCTCACATACAGCACAATTTACTAGAAAGGTTGACCATCCACAGACTGCAAGGATGTTGAGTCACAGACCACTAGGAGTCAGCTATTGTTAACTGTGTCCTGACACAGAACAGTACTTGACAATTGGTGGCTACATGTACCATCAGTGCCACATAAAAAGTCACAGCACTACATACCAGATGCATAGAGTTCACACCATTACAAAAAAAATGTGGGGGTTTTTTCCCTATAAAGAAAGGCAAACAATGCATTTCACATGATCTTCAGAGTTCCAAAATGTAACCTCATAAACACCATCATTCATCTCGCACAAGTGGTAAACGCAAAACAAGGAGAACTTCAGAGTATAAATCCACCAACAGCTTCATCCATCTTCCACCACTAAACACAGAGAGCAACATCTATACAGTACAGATGTCTGCCTAATTACCTAATTACACTGAGGCATACTGTACCTAATTACCCATGAAGCCCTCTGCCAAATTTCAGCCTGGGCCCTGGTCTGTGTGCCCAATACAAATGTAGGACACAGTTTTCTCTTCATTTTATCAATTTTATCATATACTGATAAACTATCTCCTGGTTTGCACTGATATCATGATATCACTGAAAAAAAAATAAAAAATTCAGACCTGAATCATTAATCCTCTAAATGCGTGGCCGTAACTCTGAAAGCTCATAAAATGTTAAAAAAAAGTGATGGTTGCAATACCATGTTAACTCAGTATATGATGATATCTGACACAATCAAGTGTTTTGACAACATACGATGCAAACTGAGTAAATATTTAAGAAAACAATAAAAATAAACTTCAGTGTAAATAAATATAATGTGTTTCAATTCCAACCAGGGTCCGAAATTATCCGCCAAAGCAATCCAATGCCATGTAATCTTGTCAAGTTCTAAATAATACACAGTATTTAATGATACGAGTTAAAAAAGCGGGTAATAAGATGTTCTAGATTATGTAACCTCTCAACAACACATCACACATTCATAATATTATGTAAATGAATGTATTTTGCTAGTCTGATCATTTCAAAAACAATGTTTAAGCTCTTCATAGTCACTTTGAATAAAACTTGAGACCATTGCCTAATTGTATTCTTGCTAAGTAGAACATCAATGCCATGAGAAAATAGTATATTTCAGATCACTGAAAAGCACTGAAAAATATTACAACACAACTTTAATTTTCTCCTACTTCTAAGATTCCTTACTACGGTCTATACATCTTTCAACTCCTGGAGGCCGTTATCTGGATGTCCTTACTATATAATATACAATTTCTAAAATCAATCTCACATGTCGTAAGAACCATCATTGATGAGGTCTGAAAACTGATTCGCACCAACAATGAATATGGGAGGAAAAAAAATTTCGAACACAATAACTTAAAATAATTGTTTTGATACCTTTCACTACTAAAATCCAAGTCCAAGAACAGAAGGGTGAAATATTTCATGGGACACTGACTCCATTAATCATGATATAAAATTACACTTTGCCCCGATCTGAGCACACCCAGAATACTGTATTGCTCTCCTATATCACTGAATACCCAATGGGATGCACATAAAAACAGTATAAAAATCTTGATGCTTTACAAAGAACACGTTTGGGACATTCCAAAAGCTATTCAATAGTGCAAACTAGAGTTCTCTATTCAATGCCAGTTGTCTTTGTAACCCATTCTACAAACTTTCTGACTCATCAAATGCTATTACATTATATCATTCACCAAAAATGCCAGGACCTGATCATTCAACCTATTCCTTACAATTTTCGATTCTCCAGTAAAAGATTTAAATTGAAATCTGAGAGTAGAATTTAATAATGAGATCAACAGAGCTGAACTTTCAAGGTGTGACTGAAAATAAATGAATAATCAATCAGTTTCATTCACTTTGGCTAGCACCAAAGTTGTTCCTATACAGTATGTCTGTAATCCAGTTCCCCCCAAAAGGCAGACAGCTCTCAACAGGGTTGAGAGGCCCCGCAGAGAGAGTCGAGCTATGCAAATAAATGACAATCTGGGATCATGTGTGAAAAGGCTCAATGAAAGGTGAAAAGCAAACAGAGAAAGAGAGAGTCTGAGTAAGAGTGATAGTGTAGAATACCTGCAGATTAAAAATCTACCAGTACAAATCTTGGCCCATTTCAGACAGTGGACGTCAGGCTTTTGAGACCAACATTAGAATGATTTGAATTGAAATAGTTTTTTTTTGTTTCTATTGTGATTTTAAGTAAATAGAATCTAGAAGCTTGTCTCATGGTACAGAGCACTCACATAAAAAATTCCATTTTAACTTATGAAATGGATGACTTTAAAGGAAGTCTGATGACTGAGACCAAGATATTTAAATATTATTGAGAAAAGGCTACAAAACTCAAAAACATCAGAAGTTAAATTTCAAATTAGAATCTTCTGTATGAAATACTGATCTCAAACTTTCAGAGTGATACTAACCAAAGTAATGCCAGTTGAACATTTCAATTTGAAAATTCCAAATCTAAATTTATATATTTCAAACATTCACAAACATTTGGATACAAATTATTAATTCACAAAATTAATGTTGCAGGAAAATGGAAATAACAAACATAAAAGTGCCAATGTTTGAAATGGCTTGAAATCTTCTATGATTTTTATCTTTGTCTGTTCTGACATCTGTACCCTTTTAAATTGAATGTCACTACATGCACTGCCAATAGTTTTTTTCTAATCGTTACTAAATATGTGAAAACTTCTTGTGAACAAAATACTTGACCTTCCATGATGTCCAAGTTGGAAGAACTTTAAATTTGTAAAAATATATCAACATGACATTGATCATTTCACAATAATATGATCACAAAATATACTTCTAAACATAATTATTGCATAAAGGGCAAAAATCAGGTCATTGCTCAACAAATTCAATTTTTAGTTTTTGTTTTTCTTTCAAGTTTTGCCTTTTCAGAATGTAATTTAAAAATGTTATCACAAAAGGGGATACGTGTCCATTCTAAAGGTGGTGTTGAGATGGGGATCATTTTCAACAATTGACCTGCCTAGTGTCATTCAAGCCCTGGCTCAATCTGGTTCCTTTGCCATGATGGATTACCAATATTCCACTGGCTATGGACAAAGAGATTTATAGCATTATTGGAAGCCATAATGTCAGGAATGGACACTGGCTGAGCATCTGAGACAATGACCACATCTGAATGTCATTGAAAGTTTTCACAGAGTGCTCTAAAATTAAACTCCATTTTTTGCTGTTTTAGAGCACAGCAGTAAATTATAATTATCCGTCATAGCAAAGGTCAAGACACTGTTTTGACTGACAACGACATGTTGATCCAATAAAGGCCCCGATTAATAAAGCAATCTACCTAAATCTTTCTAGTGATAGGAGTGAGGGAACAAATATGAAGGAAAAATGTAAACAGACCCAGTAAAAAAAATGTACGACAGAGAAATCATGAAAGAGAACTTCAGTATCTGAAGCAAACATATTTCGATGTTGAAAGCCCAATAAAAAGCTGGCAATGACAGTTTTGGTTGTTGAAAAAAATCTAAAAATATATTTTTCTCAATTAGAAGTTCTTCAGGACAAAAATGCAATCTTTCTTTTCTTTTTTTCTTTTATTTCTGGAGTGATCATCATAAAATTTGGCATGAATTATGACAAAGCGAATGAAAAAAAAAATTGTAAAACGATGTGAGGAAATTTTCTATGTATATTACTTCAAGTTTTTGAGAAAATTAAGAATTCTGGGTCCCGTCTTTTACAGAAAATCCACGATTTTTGTTAATTACCTGCAGCAGATTTTAAAAATTTCTTTAAAAAATCTAAGTACGTTTTAATATATTCTGATCATTTTTAGAAACTGAATTGAGAAATAGGTGTATACGTAAAATTTCTAGAAATTAGCCTTGTGAAACCTATTTATGAATTTATCATAAAGTTTATGCAATATCTGGTGCACCGGTGGCAAAATCCAAAATGTGACTGTTGCAATGGTTGAATTTTTTTCCAATTGTTTTCATCTTATTTAACCATGCTAAATTTGATGATAAAACTAATAGCTAAAATCATCTCCTGCAATGGTTTTCAAAATGCCTGCCAGGACCTGCCTCCCTCCCTTCTCCCCAAGATTTTTAAATTTGTATAATACTTAATATCCCCAATGCTCTAGAAACAAAATTTCCACAATTAAAAAGTGCCACAACAAATTCATGCATTAGTTTATTAGGTTATCTGAACATGTTAGTACTTTAAATATGTGCTTTCATTAAAAAATAAATTAACAAACAACAACTACTCTTCGTTTCCCAAAGCGATAAAATCATTTATCAGTGCACAGTCCAAACTCAGCACCAGAAGGATTTTCAATGACAATGTGAGCTCCGAAGAAATTTCATGAATCCACAGGATCGCGCACAAAAAGAGGGACAAAAATAAAGGGTCATGTTTTCGAGAGAAATTATAAACTATTTCTTTTTCTTTTTCAGGTGAATTGCAGAGCAGATCTGTAACTTTTATCTGATACCAAGACAGACTACAGTGAGCACTTTTCGGGGAAGAGAGGACAAAGATTGTGGAACTGCATTTTGCAACAAAAAATTCCGTACCGGCATATGATCATACGTTTCGTAGAAATGTCTAGGAACACTGGAAGTGTGGCTAACAATAACAAACGCCCCCCTGGCCCAAAGTTCACAGTGAGGATGCCGGCTCGTGTTCAAGACGTCAGGAATTGGTTGGAACAGTCATCCTATAAGAGAGGGGAATTTTCTTCCCAAGGTATTAGCATCAAAATTCCATCAAAACAAGAGTCAGTGACTTTGTTGCAAAACACTGTTTCACAATCTTTGTCCTCTCTTCCACCCAAAATGCTTGCAAAATAGTTTATCTGGATGTCTGATAAAAGTTACAGGTCTGCTCTACAACTCACATGAAAAAGAAATAATAATTCTCTAAAAAACATGAGGCTTTATTTTGTCCCTCTTTTTGTGCGCCACTCTATTCCTCAAAGACATTTTTGTTTTTCACCTTCTCCCATCATGTCACTGTATCATCATCAATGTTTCACAACTGCTTTATCATGATATCTACAAATCCCCTGTAACTTTTGTGCAAGAGCAATCAAATTCATTGTTTAGATTTAAGGATTTTCATTTCTATTGGACCAAGAATAAAAAATTTATATGGTTGGCTTAACGCAAGGGCAGAAAAAATTAATCTCTTCCTGATGTTGTGTTCTTGAGAATTCCTTTCTTTTTACTGGATCACTGAGCACACGTAATGCATCACCACTCCATTCATAAACTGTTTATTCACAAAATCCCATCATTAGGAACGGGTATGAAAAAGTAAAATTTTAAAAATTCATTCTCAACTGCTAGCAAGAGATGCCTTATTAGACTGTCAGTGGCAGTTTCAATAATTTAACAAACCTGTTCTGAAGGCCCATGAAGATAAACAGTGGGAGCATCTCTCTGATTGTAAACAATGACGCAAGATAATGAGCACAAAAAATTCACGAACTTCTTGTCTTGTATGTTTATTATTGATAGTTCAATTTAATTAGCTGTACAAGAATGTTTTTTTTATAATGTTTCTCAATTTCAATGCCATAATCACAATCTAAACTGAGAAACAGATTGCCTTCAATCCTGTACTGTAACAAATGTTGAACAAACTGAGAAAGTTCACTATTAATATCATCAAAATAATTTCAATAATGAAAATGAAAGGCTAGGGAAACTTAAATTTAAGAAAAAAAAATATGACTTGAGCCTTTTAATTATGCTGTGTTGCAGAAAAAAAATGATGACTGCCACCACATGCTGACACTTCATGTGATATTTGATAGTGTGATAAGTACTATTAAATGGAACACAGTATGTTGCCTAATAGGCCTACAAGAAATCTTCCTAAGGGCGCCCTACAGAACTTTTAGACTTTTGGTATCATTTTTAAATGGAGTAATTCCCAATTATTAGGCCCATATTGTCGGTGTCGCAAGCAAATCCACTGAAGTCAGTACGAGTACTTTTTTTCACCAGAGAGTAAAAACTGACGTCAAATTATTATAAACAAGAGGTTCTACATGGGATCTTTGCAGATTTTTCCTGCATTTCTATTGGTCAAGATGGTGACACAGTAGGCTCACTTGAAGTAAAAGAAAACTTAAAACGTGATATTCCCAAATTTTGGATTTACATGAAATGCTTGTGACATCGACAATATCCATCATGACAGTTAAAACTGTAACTGAAAAGCTACACCTGAATATAAATTAGAAAAATATATCATAGATCTAGATATTTATTCTAAAAAATCATCCCACCAAACAAAACCACCTGATCAACAACAAAACAAACAATATAAAATTTTTTAGATGACAGACCTAGATCTAGATCCATGCCTTAATTTTCTTCAGTGTGTACCTCATAAAAGTCTAAGATGAGACCAGGTATAGATCTAAACTCTACATCTGCTTAATCCTCAGTAGCAGATCCTCTTTGATTCCCAACAAAGATCAAATGGATGTGTACATCTTGATATTTTAGTAGGGACAACTAGTCTAGGTCAAGATCTACAATAGTTTTGGCTTTGCATAGCAAATCTTAGTGTTTGGCAATGGCATGACCTGAAGGTTTATGAGTCTATGACTTAGTATGGATCTCTAGATCTAGACTAGATCTACGTCTAGTATTCTATTGTGACGCCGTCAAGTATGTGGCCTAGATTGTGGATCTAATTAGAATAGAACCATCTGATTTGATCTAGCCTCTATCGATCTAAACCTAGATCTAGATATCTAGATTCTAGACTAGACCTTCATCTCTAGCTACTAAAAACTAGACTCAGATCTGATAGATCAACATTCTAGATCTAGATCCCTAGATCAAGACTAGATCTATCTAGAACAAGATAACCGTCTCGCGTATAGATCTATAGTCACTAGATCTAGTGTACAGTGACTGACAACGTGCAACGTGCGATAAATCAAACGACAGAGCACAGGGACAGTCAATGCGCTTGCTTTATTTTTTCTACTTACAAGCTATGGAGATACCTCATAAGTGCATAGTTTTCCGTATCACTCTCAAAAATAGCTCAGTGGAAAATCGACTCACTTCCTGCTTTTTCCCAGTAAACAAACACTGCCTGCAACAACCACGATGATCTGGATGCCTGAGTTTGAGCGAAACCCTATAGCATGCAACTACGTCTGTGCTAAACACACATGTAGCCAGAAGGAAATACTAAAAATAGCCCTTTCTTGACTTTTCACACTAATTTATCCCTGCATAAACTAGAAACATTGTTTTGTTATTTACCTGCCAGCTCAAAAGCTTGTAATCCGCCATGTTGAATTTCAAATTCGTGACGTCAGGATCTCGTTATCGCCACCAAAAACTATGCACCGCCCGGGATGGGGATGCGAATCAATATCAGCTACGGTGGTTGACCTCAACCACCTGCTCACATTTTCTTCATATCAAACATTTATACAGCTGTTTCTGTGAACACAAAGACCAAGAAATCACGCCATAAACCTGCATATTTGAGAAAGAAATGCTAATAACACGACATATGCGGTTTTGTTAGATTTACGCGCTTATCATGACAACGCAAGGTGGTTGTTTCCTACGTAAATTGGGTAATGTAAACACAAATGCCACGCTTCTGAAAGAGAAATCCATCAAGTTTCAAATGGTCATGAAATAATTCCATGTGCAATAAGTAACTGAACCACTGAATCCATCATATGGCAAAACGATTCTAATTCCAGGATTAATTGAACAGCGAGATTTATCTCTATCGCAAAGTCCAGGGAAATAACTCTTTGTAAAATATTCATGACAAATTTGTTTTAGTTTAACTCCCATGACCTATCCTGCCAACTCCAACCAATCATAAAGTTAAAAATTCTTTGACGTTTACACTTGAGATAAAAATAATAATAGCCGTCACAAACTGATTTAATTGTCGAATTCCCCCCCCCCCCTCCCGTTATTTCGATGTGCTTATCTTCGAATATGACACCAGTGATCACGGATTTTCGTGTCTATGGCCGACTGTTCCTATCCTTGTCCCTATGAGTTTGGTCGGGTTTTGAATGGGAGGGACGGGCAAGTGTATACACAATAAACTTGTTCTGAATCTCAGAATGTTGGTGGTGAACATTCCCTTTTTGTGGATTGTCGCAGGGTGGCAGGCACTTTTTGTTTGGTTTGGTTTAGTTTAAACACTGTTTAACACGATGCGCTGTTATGTTGAACAATAAGAAATGTAACTTTGTCGATCATCATACAACTAATCATTGCAACAACAATAATTGAGAGCCCAAGAAAAAAAAAAAAAACAGTAGGTGACTATGCCACATGGAGTTAGTTCATTCTCAACTTCAGATCTGAACCGAAATATCAAATATCCCCTCCCTGTCGTTGTCAATGGCCAGCCGTAGCCACAGGCTGACACAAAACGCGTGACGTCATGAATCAAGGCCTGTACTGTTTTTGCGAAGTCTACTTTTTAATGCCTTACTTATTGAACACAAAATCATTATCGGCAGGGCACAGTTCAGACTGATTTTTTTAAGAGGTGTCCGTGTTACTGGAGTTAACACTGAACTGTAAAAAAAAAAAGCTATTTTGTTACCTGTTTTTGTGCAAGCAGCCCACACATGCCGAAATTGATTTCTGTGTCTTCATGTCTTGGCACGGTATGTGTTAGAGGACTACAGGCATTGACTCACAGATGACAAGACAAAGAAGCACATGCTTTGTACTTTTGTCCATCAACACAGGATGCCCACCACTATCCCCGCTTAACAAACTTCAACAGTCCAACAATACCACAAAAATGACAATGGCCCAGATCATTTATCTCTTTTTAAAAGTCTTAGGATGGGACAGGACAAGACAAGATAGGAGAGGATAATAAAGCATTGGATTGATCAGGGAGGGATAAGTCGTGGTGAAAGAACCAAACAATGGCTGGACTGACGGCCATATGGGCAGATAGGTAGATAATTCTGTGCACTAGATTTGTTTAAAGACTGGGTGTGAGAATGACTATTTCATCTACGATATTAAGTCATTGCTTTTATATTAAAATTCAAGTGGCAGGACATGGTAAGAAAGGATAGGATAAGGGTGGATAAACTAATCATGATGAAAGAACCAATCAATGGATGGGCGGATGGGCAGACAAGACCCAGTAGAGATAACTTATGTGAGATAACTAAAAAAAAGGAATGGGTGCGCAGATTCCCTAATAGATTAATTAATGGCCGATTAATGGCGTTGCTATAGCCTCGTCATAAATTTGCTTCAGTTGACCTCATTTTATAGATTTGTCCAATTAATTTTTATTGTTTTTTTCCATGGTTTATTTATGAATGCATGTAGATGAGATCATGTTGCAAAGTAAAATACATAATGGGCCAATTTAAGTGACTTTCTTTTGTCAAGTAAGCTTACAAACTTTAATTCATGTTACTTGAAACAAGGGAGGCAATAACTATGAAAAAAATTATCACGATCAGAAAAAAAAAATTAAATTAAAAAAAAATGTTATCTGGGGAATTTTTCACACTTTTCTGTTTCTCATGTTTCACATAACAAGACAATCAGCGATTTTTTCCTTGTTCTTTGCAATGGTCAAGCTACATTATTTTTTATTCTAGCTCTTGTACCCGACAAAGGGAAGTAATTTGGCTGACGGTCAATTTGGTTCATTACATTTTCATTGGGATGCTATATGGGTTATTAAGAAAATACATAATTCCACTGCAACTGTTGTCTGGAGAGTGATTGAGTTATTTATGAGAGGAAAGAAAGTAAATACTGGTTAATTACGACATTTTTTGGCATGCATCACACACTTCGTGCAGAAACCTGCATGGCTTAAATAGTCACTTTGGTGCAGTGTGTTTTAGCTGCTAAAAATACATCCTTTAAGAACTAAAATATGCGAACCTCGAAATTTCATAGCCAATGATAAAAGAAAGGGGAAAAACATAAGAGGGAAAGAAAGAGAGAAAAGAAGAAAGAAAGAAAGAAAGAAAGAAAGAAAGAAAGAAAGAAAGAAAGAAAAAGAAAGAAAAAAAAGAAAAAGTCCACTCCAGTTGCGCAATATCTGCTTTGACATTTTTTTTTGTCAGTTCACCAGACGGCAAAGAGGACAAGTAGAAAAAGGGACGGGGAAAAATCTGAGGAAAACAGCACAAATTGATACATGTATTTAGCTTAGAATGACAACAATACCACCAAAAATGACAATAATCACAATAATATAATATAACAATCAACTTAATAATAAGATTATTAATAATAATAATAATAACAAAATAACAGAGATAATAATATTAGTGATTAATACGTTCCAAATTAAATAAAAAAGATATCCATGGATCAAAAAAGGGAAAAAAATAAAACATCAATCATCAAGGAAATTCATCATCAAACTGAATTACCGATCAAAGACATGGTCTGGTTTCTATTGACCTATCGGTACTGTACTAAGAACCAATCGATTGGCATGGCTGAAAAGCAGAGATTCAAAGAAGGCCATGTCGATCCTATCCGCGTCCTCCCTGCTTGTAAACAAAAACCTAGCATCCACTGAGACGCCAGAAAAAAATCTAGACCGTTCCCTTAATTAGTCCATATTTCTGATGGCTCGGCACCCAAGTTTTCTATACTATGAATGAATGAATTAAAGTAAAATAAAGTAAACTAGGTAAATAAATAAATAAACACATAAATACATAAATAAATAGATAAATAAATAAAAAATTTGGCAATGCCCCATCAAGCTCATTACATTGTGTGCAAGATATAAAATATACCACAGTATGTTGAAGGCACCTCCTTTTTTTTTTTTTTTGTATATAGCCTTCCAGTCCTATGAAAGTAGGATAATCTCGGCTTTAAGTGCCTATCCTGCTTTGGCGGGAAGCATTTCTGCGGGTAGAAATTTTGGCATTTTGCCTGGACAGCGTCGTCTCCGCCTACTCTTCATCCGATTTTGAACTGCCAAGAGTTCTTTAACGAGTATAACTTACACATATATTATTTACCCTTATCTGAGAAGGCCAGACCTCGAGCTTTCCTATCCATGAAGCCAGAGGACCGTTGAATTACAGCAAAAAATGTAGTTTTAATATACAAGTTCTTATTCTCCGATTCTAGGATCCGAGATTCGAACCCTCAAGTTTTTTCGCCGGGTATCAGACGCACAGTTAAGGCAACCCCGACATACTTGCACAGAGTTAAATTTTGCCAATTAACTGACAATGTATCGTACTGGAATGCGGGAGGTTAACTGGATTTCCAACAATATCTTAGTCTGTCATCCTTTCCAGTTTTGGACAATTTAATTTTAAGATGGAGAGAGACAAGACATTCTTCATTTGTTCTCCATGATGAAATCCTCCAATCCCCAAAGGCGATTTTTAAGGCCCTATTACTATGCTAGACACAAGGGATGTTGAACCTGGATGGACGAGTTCCGGGTCAAAATGTCGATTTTCGTGTTGTTGTTTGTTTATTTGTTTGTATGTTTGTTTGTTTGTTTGTATGTATGTATGTTTTGTTTTGTTATTATTTATTTATTTATTTAAATTTTTTTAGAAAGAGTAATCATTTCTCTACCAGATTATAGGTCCAGAATGTCCAGACTAACAAATTATTTATTGCGGATTTTTGTGTACCTGACGTTTGGGGAGGACGGCGGAGAGGGGGGGGGGGCAGAGGAAGTCAAAATTCAGCAAACTTCTCTATCATATTTAGGGAAAAGATAGTATTGCCAATTCTTCTATTCTGTTTCTATTGATAACAGCAACTGCCGAACACACCATGTGTCTTGTGAGGATTTCTACTGTTTAAAACAAAAAAATCACTGGACTTTGATTGGGGAGTTTACGCTTTCAGATTCAGTGAAGTGAAAGAAAAAAAAATGTTTCTCCAAGAGTATATTAGCTTATCAAATAACAAATATAGACGCCAAGGCCGCATCTGAGACCCAAGAACAAACCCTCCAGAAAGCATTAGAGAGAGATGGTTTCATAATTCATAATTCATTATGATTGTTTTAATGTCCTCTCTGCCAAATTGTAGAGTTTTGTGTACATTGAAGAGTTTTCAATGTGTTTTACAGCCAATAGGTTTCTTTTTTGTCTGTATTTTTCTCGATTTTTTTTCGTCCAGAACTAAAATATCAGCAGATTTGACCCACATATTTTCCTTGACACTGTAAAAAAATGGTAGATCTATATCTCTTTTTCTTTTAGAGACTTTCTTTTCATTGAATAAGAATGCCAGTTTTGTACAAATTTGATATATGGCATTTCAAAAGATTCATTAAAAAAACTATTTGATAAAATTCAAGTTCTTTCATGCGTTTGTTTAGATATTAGATGTTAACAATGACATGTAAAGTTTAGAAGGATTTGGCGTGGTTGTAAAGAAGGACACAGATTTTGAAAAGCAGGGCAAAATCAAAGATGGCGGCCATTTCCATGGCAACCAGTTACCTAGCACACAGTGAAATAACTTGAGGTCAAAGGCCAAAAGAAAAAATATATAAAAATTCAGATTTCCCCCCCGCCCTCCTCTTAAAACTGCAATAGAAGTTTTCATAATAAACAGAGAAGGAAAGTTGTATAGTAACTCGTA
>JBCEWB010089053.1:0-12539 GCA_039654565.1 Peronia peronii
CATTAGTTTTAAAGTTATAGGTCCTTTTCTAACACGAGGGTCAAATTCTACGCTAACGCCGATTTTTTCCCCGCGGCAGCGGGGCTCCGTTGGCATTGCTACCTTCATTGTGAAATTTTCATAAATGCTAATAGTAAATCACAAATATTTATTACAAATTAATGACACAAATGAGATTTTGAGAGTATGCTTCTAAGTTGAATCTTGGGCCTCTTATCTTCTTGCTTCATTTATGTTGGCAACTCACTGTGTACAACGGTAAATTTTTCCATCATTGGAAAAGCTTTTTCTCTCCTGGTGCTGTCTATACCGCAAAATGTGACTGTCTGCCTGACTCTCTATTAACATCATGTTACATGTTTCAGTGTTAAAATTGCCATATATTATCTTGATGTGCCCAGTGGTCAATGAAACGTCCTCTTTTTTTTTTTTTTCATTGCCTGTGTAGTCTTGCTGATCTGTGGAATACCACAAAATGAAATGAAATAAGGTTTAAAAAACAGCAAATTAAATAATTATTGGCATTCCACTTTTAAGAGGACCCCTGAATATAGTGTGGCTTAGCAGTGGTCCCAGCAATATCTTACTATTATTATTTGAGCCTCTGTTTTGTGAAAATATTTTTCAGTTCTTCCGCCAGTGCTTGTCCCTCGCTATAGTGAGTATCCAACTCATGGAGCCTTGCCCCCATTCCAGCAAATTCCTGAACCATCCATGCCTCACAACATGACATACCCGTTCCAGCAGCAACATTCACCTCAGACCCCAAGCTCTGGACCTGGCAGCCCTTTTGGTCTTCCTGGTGAGAAATTGTTTCCCCAACATAGCACAATCTTCTCTGACCAGCCAGCAGTCTGTAATGTATGCAGACAGAGCTGATGCAGTCTTACTAATTTCAGAAACATTTAGTATTGCACTTGGGCATGCAAAGTGTCAAGGAAAGCAAAATATCACAAAGACAACAGTGAAGAGGTTCGAGTGATGATGTAATTTATTCTTGCAATAAATTTGTCTCTCCCATCTTTGATGAGTTTTATTTTCAGCAATATTTGACGATTATCAATACCATATTTTTAGTAACAGCTCAGAAAGCACAAGAAATGTCACATTTCTGATTTCAGCAGTGGATTCATCAGCAAAACATACAGTAGTATGCATAGTTTCTTCGCCATCCTCAAATTGAATACCATGATATGGCAATTTCCCAGAAAAATTCACCATGAAAAAGTCTACTTTTTGAGAATGTTTTTCTATATAAACATACCCCATTTTTGCTAATCTTTAAGATCCACAACCCTTTCTATTTATGAATAGATTTTAAATATTCAAAAAGCAAGATGCTTTGAAGAGATGGCACTTTTCGGTGCATAAAATTAAAGGAAGCTACTTTGAAAAAGAAATTTTTCATTAGCATTGCTACATAGGTGTCATGTCTGTCCTGTGCTGTGGTGCAGATTGACTCTCATCTCCTGTTCACAGCGGACACACCACCGCCAGCCTATCAAGCCCATGATGACAACCAGAACACACAGAACGGCCCTCAGCCAATGGACACCAACCACCAGCCAAACCCAGCACATACTGGACCGGCAGCCCCCAGCCCGGCCTTCTCACTGTCCAAACTGGGACCTAGGATTGCAGGTGAGACAGACAGGAGGCATGAGCCGATAAGCTTTTCTTATACCACTTAGGAGCAAATAATCATATGCGAGTGTCTAGTAGGTGCAAGTAATTTGAGGTCAGTTTTACTATATACAACCTAATGGAAACACACTACTACTGCAGTGCACTGTGCTTAGATCCACCCTGTTTAATTCAACCTAAAAATGAATCGATCATTGCCCTCAAACGTGACTTTCATTACTGATTGTAAGTAACACATCTCTCCTGGTTGAGACAATGTGAGAGAGAGTGGCGCAGATCTGTCTTGCTACGTAGAGAAGGTGGAGAAATGATGTCGACACCTTCATATCCCATGGCAATAAGCTGGAGAGTTTGAGGGGTGGAGGTGACGCGTCTCACATCACGGATAAGCAGTACATGCTTCACCACCTGACTGACGGCCTGAGGATCCATCAATTATGACGTCTGTACTTCTGCTTCCGCCCGATTTTTTTTTACACAGAAGTCAACATAAACAGAGAAGTATGACGTCAGACTTCTGCTTCCGCCCCTCCCCCTTTTTTACAGGGAAGTAAACACAAACGGGGAATGGATCTATTGACACTGTACACTTGGCGGCAACATAAATAAAAATGCAACATATGCATTTGCGATTATCCCTTCTAATTTATGTACCTTTAAAACTGTAAGTATGGATTCTGTGCGGGTATGTTGCATTTTGGAAGAAGGGTTAGGATGAGCATAGACATAGTATTATCATTGACCAACACAGGGAAATCATCACGTCAGGCCACTAGTCTTGTTCAACATTTTGATGTGTTGACACAGAGGTTAAGGTGGGTTGATAGAAGAATTCATTACCAATCTAGTTTCTATCCAATGTCTGCATGGTTAGAGTTGTAGTGGGGTATCTCTATGCATGCGTGGCGTATGTCTACAATGGTTGGCTTCATTTGTCAGCTCGGTATCTCTGGTACTGGAATCGAAATGTAAACTGTTGTGTTATTCTTGGATCTAGTCTAGAAATCTACTTGGTCTGTATCAATTTCTGCATGTCATTTTCGTTGCAAATATGAGTTATGTTGATGATAACAGCAAGCTACATGGCTGACGTGAAAAGTAATCATCAATAGGCTAATGAACCAGTTCAGAAAAATAAATCAGCAGGAACATTCAAACTTGATCTAAAGTTAGCAAATGAGTGCGGCACATCAGTGAACAAGTGCGACGTCATCTGTACTAACAATAATCCATAGAAAATGGGGGGGGGGGTCCTGAAGTATGGATTTTGGGTTTTTGTTTTCTCTCCCAAGTCCTACTTTTTCTGAGTATAAAAATGGTATCAGAAAATAGATATTTCCATTCTGACGTGTTTGACCCATGATCATTCACCAGATGGCCCCAGCCTGCTGTCAACAAGGATCTGGCTGGCTGCTATATGCATTGGTAGATGATCACAATTTGATTATGTAAAGGCAAAGAATGCATATAACACTTGATTGTGACCTCTTTTAGGAATATCTTGAGCCCCAGTGCTGGGGATGGACATTGGATGACCAGTCTGAGGCGAACAAAAAACTACTGAACACTCAGATTATCAATGTAAGCTTTCCCCAGACGCTCTAAAATGAAGTTCCACATCCTATAAATAGTAAAATTTTCTTATATTTCTGCTGCTTCAGAGCTCAGTTGTGGACTATATGCTATAGTAAAGGTCAAGACGCTCTTCGTTTGGACAGAAAAAGATATGTGAGGCATCATGACAGTTTGGTCCACAAGGTACATTTTGGGCAAATTGAGTTGCTGATACAGTGTGAATGAGTGATCTCTCAGCTTTCATTTGACACCATTTTCATTGTGTGACGTAGTTATGAGCATGTGAAGTTATTGGAGACGTGATTGTGGAAAGAAAGAAAAATTCTGAGAAATTCACGTTCAAAGTTTTGCGTTATACCTCGTTAACTACAGACCCTTCATTTTTAAGATGGGCTAATGAAACTTTTCACAAAGATTGATCAAACAATGCCTTAACCTGCTCACATTTGTTTCAAAAAACACACTTCTTGCACAGTCATAAGAGGAAAAAAAGCTAAATCCTTATGTATACAACCTTTTTTTTTTTATTATTAAAAACAATCCACATAAAATTAAAGCACAAGGTATAGCAATGCATGGCAATTTAATTAAAAGAGACATTTGTGCCCATATGAAACGAAAACTGTACAGAAATAATTATTGAATACTAGGGTTTAGCTGGATATAATGTATATCTGCAGGATCACACAGTTGTGCTCCAAGCTGTTGAAGCATATGAAATATTTGTAACAGGTGAAATGTTTTATATATAAATACAAGCACTATTTAATCTTCATCCTCAATGAACTGTCGCAGAGGCCAGCTCCAATTTGCATCCGCATGAACAAGAGTGACTCATCTGTAGCACAGGATCAGAGTCAGCTGTGGTTTGCAGATCCACTTTTCCTAAAGCTACTGAACGAACGATCACCAAAAGCTCATCTTCTTCATTGCTATTAGCATCAGTGTCACTTTCTTCTAGACTCAAGAGGAAAAGGGTCCATCTGTTCCGTCTGCAGAGGTTGACGGCTCTTCTGCTTCTTCTGCCACTACCTCTGATGCATCGTCAGAAAAATAATCATCTAGCAGCTGCCTGATCTTGCTGCTGACCTGCGGCATCTGCTAAATTTGAATCCTTTGCAAGTTGAGCGCACGAACAATTTCAGTCTCCCGGTTTGCCATTATTTACAGTTTATGGGTCACTAGGGGTCAGGTGACATCTTTTGGTCGATGAATGTGGAGCAACAGAAGACGTTCGGCAATGCTGCGAATGGCGATGCTATTTGTTTACATAAACCTTGGCCTACTTCAGGATAAATGACTCGGGCTAGTATGCTGGTGACAAATGAAATGTAATTTTTCAAGTCATATAGGAGATTCTCCTGTGACATAGACCAAGTTTCACCACCATGATTTTTTTTTACAGTAGAGATTAGCAATCGTCGGTAAAAAAATAATATTTTTCGAGACACTCAGAAGTTTGTAAACTCACCCCCTCGTTGCAAAAAAATTATTTTTAATTAGTTCTTTAGCTGTATGTCATATTTTGATATGTTTAAATGATGCAGTGATGGTCAAAGAATAGGCTGGTGCAAAAATCCAAAATTCGATCAATTTGACTTCCCTTGGCCTTTCTGCACCGATTGTGGGAAACCACCATGCGTACCTTCCAGATGGAACCGTCATGATGTTGCATATTTATGGGGTCCACATTTAGGCCCTCAAGAACCCGGAAGTAACTCGATGGGACCCTTTATTATGATGGGGAGCAGGGAGCAAAATTTGAGAAAGGATGTGCCCAGAAAGCCAGGAATAGGCAGCGAAAGACACGGAAGTCATGGAGAGAGGGTTAATGTGTAAAAAAAGGGCTGTTCCAAGGCTAAAAGCCAGATACAAAACTCCCCAGGTCAATTTTTCACTTGAAAAAAACTTTATATGCGTTTTCTCAAAACCCCCGTTTTTTCTCACTATTTTACTGTCTGTTTTTTTTTATTTCTAAACTGATTCCAACCAAATTTGGCGTACGTCGTTTTCAAACAGGACCAAAAAACATACATACGTGTGACTCATTCTGTAGGTAAGTTTTAGAGAAAAATGGATTTTTAGTATGAAAAAAAAAACTGCTAAATTTGAAATGTCACTACATTGCATTTTCAAAAAATTTTAGAAAATTTTCTTTTTGCTATACAAAGAGCTGAAACGTTTTAGATATTATGTCAAACTATGTTCACCAAGTTTCATCAAGTTCCGTTGAAATTTGGCGGAGGAGATATATTTTAGACGTTGTAGAGATGCTAAAATCCAAGATGGCGGCATTGCCTTGGCACCCATTTGAAAATTTTTTTTTTCACTGTTTTCCTCTTGAACATTTTCCATTTTAACATGCCAATTCGATGGAAAAGACTAAAATTGTCCGTCATTAATAATGAAAAAAAAATCACCTTAGGTCAAGAAACACTCGTAGAATCCATGGGTCATGAAAGGGATAGTCTGTTTTATGCATGACGTCGCTGCACTGGCACTCTAGTTAGCTGGACCCAATTTTCTTTCCCCCTGCGATGTCGAGCTTTCCAGATTGCACTGCAGATGGATCCCTCTCATGTATAACTTCTCAGCTTGTGGCCTTGGCCTTCACCTCTGACCCATGTGTTGTGGAAGGCTTGATGCATCTTCTGATATCACACTTGTCACAGTACTGGCAGGACAAGATTTGGCAATGGGCATTGCCACCTTTTCCCTCAATTTTATAGAGAATTAAGGGGAATTTTAAGTTTTACTTCATTCCTCTCCACCCCACCCCCTATAAAAAATCATAACGAAGAATAATTTTAAAGTTGTGTCATGAAGATTTTGGACCTATAATCTATAGTACGGAAATAGTTACTCTTTCAAAAAAAAAAAAAAAAAAAAAAGATTTTTTACCTCAGACTAGCTTACCCTGGTCCCAGGCTCTTGCCTCCCTAAAATGGGAACTTCTTGAAAAAAAAAAAAAAAATTATTGAGTTGCTGACATTTTATGATGAATGTAGACAAATGTAACTTGAGTGATACAGATCAGTAATACAATGTGTATAGTTTGTAATTTAGAGGTTTGGGTTGACGCAGGTGATCTGCACAGGAACAAAAGGATGAACCATATCTTTACATGAGATACCAGAACTGGTGAAATTGAAAAGAACCATTGTATGTGTTCTCAGATAAGCAGCCAGTCAACTACCAGGAACCCCACTACTGGTGTAACATTGTGTACTACGAGCTGAACAACCGAGTTGGAGAGCAGTTCCAAGCATCCTCGAACAGCATAGTTGTGGACGGATTCACAGACCCGTCTCGCACAGACCGATTTTGCTTAGGCCTCCTCTCTAATGTCAACAGAAACTCTACCATAGAGAACACACGTCGCCATATAGGCAGGGGTGAGTGAGCAAACAGATGACTTATTTCTCTGATTATTGTGATCACACAGTATCCATAATCTGCAAGTGATGTAACACTAGCCATTCTTAAAAGGTTGACAATATAATTGTCACACATGAAGCAATTTTTGAACAGCCTTGAATAGGTTTATAAACAAACTAAATCAGTATCTTAAGATACCAAGCCTTAAAAGGAAAAGATAGTTCAACTCCTAGTAATTGTTGTCGGTGTTCTTGGAGTGCAGATACCTGACAATTCTTACTTGTAACAATGACACAAAAAACAATAATTTTCTCTACTTTAATTTTAGGTTACTTTACGTTGAAATGAGAGCAGCCACAACTGTGTAAGAGTAAAGGTGACCAAAATGTATTTTGTGACACCAAGTTATTCTAGGATCATACTTGATTATGAATATTTCATTTTTGTGATCGTTACATTTTAAGAAAAGCACATTTCATATAAGTTTGTGTTGACATGTTTTAGTCAGATATTTTATTTAAAATTACTTTTAAACTTTGCACCAATTTTATTCAAGTAATTTAAGGGCTTAAAAAGAGATGAGAGCAAAAGGAAGTCTCAAACCAATTAATTATATGGATATTAACTCTTATTACTCGAAGTGATGTAGTCATCGCTAGGTCAGGGCGTGGCAGCTGTAGTGATGACCCAGTTAGCTTAAAAAACTCCATGCCTCATGGGTATAGATGGAACCACTTCAAAAGCTCTGGGATGGAAAAAGAAACGAAACTAGCAAGAGTTGCTTGAAAAAGCGGTCGAGTTTTGTTTTTTTGTTTATGCTATATTGATGTCTACCCCAATTTAACAAACTTATGAAGGGAATTAATTCCAGCAAAACCAGAAAATTAATTACGGCTATCAAGAGTTAAATGTCTTAGATGTAACACAAAAAAAAATTTATAAACGAAGGAATTTTGTAACTACAAACACTGCTAACCAATAAAATTTATTAAGAGGCACCAGGATGTGTAGGAAAAGATGGCTATGTGGTGTAGACTTCCTCGAAAAAGGAATCTTTCCTTTTGGTGCATGAGATATCTCTGAGAACCTGCAATCCGAGAAAAGCGCGGCTGCACGCTGTGTTATGCAGCCGCATTTTTGTCTGCATGCTGCATTTTTTGCTATTTTGGTATTTTTTGTATATTTTGATGAAAATCATAAAAATTCTTTGCCTTGAGATTTTTGGCTGACATTTCTTGTCTGGCACAAAAACAGAATAAACAAGTTTTGTGTCGATAGCCTATCGCAGATTGCCCGATAATAACAGAAGGGGTTCATGGGGTCCTGTTTGGTCAATTAAAAAGCTGACCAGGATAAAATAAAAACATGGATGCCATCTCATAGTTATAAAATGGTTTCCTTTATAGAAATTTGTCACCTAAAGACCTACTCATGGATGATGAAAAAAGTATATCTAAGAACAAAAAATAATCGATCTGCAAAAGGCTAAATCCAGACAAGGTTGTTGATGAAAACGATAGTTCACATTCAAAATAGAAACATTGAGCCACTATTTAATGTAGTCAACCAGGAGTTTATGTCAAATAGTGTGCCGTTCCAAGGGTATGAAAATGAGGTTAAAAATTAAATGCCTTTTTAGGACTTCGCACCTTTGTCAATTCATGTACGTCGAAGTAATCTCTGTAAATCGGTTTATTTTATCTCTTCAGTATATGTTTAGTACATACAAGCCATATAAAATCAAACTTACGTGGGTATTTTTCTTTTTTGTTAACTTGAAGTAAGGCTAGTACTCTTATGGTCGACCTTGTGAGAATAGCTCAACTACTTTTGCTAGCTCATCCACAATTTTCACATTGCACATTTTTCTCGTGGCTTACTTCGTATGTCCGTACTCGAGTCGTTCCTCTGTAGCTAGGCAAGCTGTTCAAATTTTTATTGGTACCAGAAAGATTTTTTTGTTGCAAGCTCCAGTTGTCTGTTTATCTCATCCTTATTGGCTTTCGTACAATCTTGTACTAGTGAATTGTCATCAGTGGGAGATCGTTGTGATCAGCCCTGTTGCTTCCTGTAGCCAGATACAAGGAATGGTGAACAAGCATTGTAAAGAGGACAAACATCAATTGTGCGCCCTTGGCTTGCAATATTCTTCATGAAAAATGCCCCCAAATTTATAATATAGAGAAACTGTTTTCTTCTTATTATAATGTTATCAGATTCTTTGGTGATCAGTCTTTTGGATAACAAGAAGTGAAGTAAATATTTCTCTTCTGTTCACTGCTTGTTTAACACCTCTTGGCAGGCAAAGGGAAGTAATAGGGCTGGTCAGAATGATCTCCCGATTGAGTTAAATTCTTATAGTTTAATGATTTTTGCTTTTATGTTATTGTTTTTGATAGTATAACAATTCTTGCTTTAGTACAACAGAAGGTCCTTTCTCATCTTTCATTATCAGTACAAAAAAAAATTATTATTTTTTTTTTCATCCTGGCTCAGATGCACCTTCTTACATACAAATGTAATATATATATATATATATATATATATATACACATACACATGCAGTCGACTACACCTGAGTCGAACCTTGATGAGTCGACTTTCAGATGAGTTGATCTTTTTTCATGGAACCGGTTCCGACGCTTCTTTACTTTACTAGAAATCAGGCTGATGAATCAACGTCAGCTCGTCTGTATTCACTAATGAGTCAATCTTTTTCTCCTGTCTCTCCCTTTATAAGATCAAAGGAAAAAGCAATGCTTGAGTCGATGTAACTAATCTCAGCTTGCACGGCGCTTCATCTCAACACATTTATGCTCCTCCCATCACACGACAGCACGACTATAGGTTAATTACAACTGTCAAACTGATTCACTAAACAGGACTAAACCCTCCCTCCGACTATGTGATCAAAGGCCGACCGACCATTGTCTCCTCCTCCTTTTCACACCTTACCCATGATCTCCCCCTTGTAGCCGCTGATGCTTCGAGCTCGCACTGCACAACCCCCACCCTGCTTAATAGTGTGATGCAAATTCGCGTGAGAGGGTAGAAAACGTAGTGTCAGCGACCGTCTTTGATGTGGGGAATTCTCCGACCGCAGCGCAATTCACATGATGTACACATGGATGTTAACCCCTAGAAGACCCTGGGGAACTGGCCTTTGTTCTTCTCATTGCGGCGAATTTGCTCGCCGGAGTAGCGGGTGCCAAGTAGATGGTAAAAAAAATCCTCCCCTGCTCTCTTATTTTATAGCTAGCTCTCGGTTTGGCCTATTAGACCTAGATCTAAATCTAGTTACACTTTCACTAAGCCACTGCGGTCAAGATGAAAACAGTGAGGTACTGCACCCTCCCTGTCTGGTCCATGGATAGAGTGATATCACGTGATGTTTATCATCTTGAAAAAGGCTAAGTATAGAGTGTAATATGGTGTCAGTGGCCTAGCGGTTGGGTCATCGGACTCTGGATGTGAAGTTCCGGGTTCGAATCCTGACAGGTCCTGACATTTTGTCCTTCGGAAAGACAATTTACACATATTTCCTGGCTCGACCCAGGTTTAAATGGGTACCTGACTATAGACAGTGAACGATACTGTTAGACTGATAAGGATTTGAGCGCCTAACAGGCAGCTGCCTTGTATGCTTCCTGGGAAGCTCAGAACGTTTATGAGTGTCTTCTTTAGGTCTGTCAGGGTAATAATAGATTGTAAAGCACTTAGAGCCTGTACTGCACGGGGATAGGCGCTAAATAAATACTCTATGTTATTATTAATACATGTACATGTACAGTGTTTTACAACACGAAGCAGTGGGGAAGAGTGTTGGAGGGTCACAAAGCTGTGTGCAGCGATCATATTGAGTTGAATGTTCAGGAGGCAGCAGGTTTGGGACTGGTGGACATTGCAAGTTTATGTGACAGTGAAACTTAAATGGCCGATGACAACGGGTGTCAATAATATGTTAAAATTCAACCAAAAGCTAGGTAGATCTCACTGAAAACGAATGGAAGAGATAAGTGTGATGTTCGATGAAAGAATGCGCAAAGGAAAGTAACCATTATGATGTCCTACAATAGGTCACTCCAAATATGTAGTGCCTATTTTTAGTTTTGTAGTCTTTAGTGAGATACGGATGAGTTGAACTGCGGATATGTCGATCTTATTTTTACTCCCCCACCAGCATCGACTCATTCGTATTCCACTGTATATTGTTTGAAATATTAAATTTACCTTCATTTTGAAATATAACATCCAAATTGAGGTCATTCCAAACACAGGTGAGAAAGTTGTGATTTGGAAGTACATAGAGACAAGCAGTGCCAAAGAGCCAGAGAGTGGGTGAGCTATGGATTTGTCTAGACCACATAGGACATTGTTCTGCACTAGTGCCAGTTACTTTGCACTACCAAGAATTTGGGGGTGTTTACAAACACATGTACTGAGATAATGTATTTGGCTTATAGAAAGAAAGATGAAGTTTCTCATTTTGACTGTCCACTGTTGTTTTGTGCAGGTGTCCACCTGTATTATGTTGGAGGAGAAGTGTATGCAGAATGTTTGAGTGACAGTAGCATTTTTGTACAGAGCCGCAACTGCAATTACTCCCATGGCTTCCATCCAACAACTGTGTGCAAAATCCCACCTAGCTGCAGCCTGAAGATCTTCAATAACCAGGTATTTCTGTTAGTTGAATTTGTCGTATGTTTTACTGTAAAAATAGAGGACTTTGAAAAAAATACTAGAAATGTTTGGTACGGAAGGACATCCTTTGATGTCCCCTAATTTCTGCATATACTTTTTGTGTGTGAATGTGTTCATTATAGTAACAAAACAAAAAAAATAGCAGGTAGTAAATATTGTCATCACTGCAAGGCAAAGCTTTAGAATTTCACTTAGAAGTGAAGCAGGGCAAGATGAAACCACTGCCTTAGTTAGTCCTTAACTCACTCAATCCGGTGACTGAGATCTATGGGTTCCCAAGTTTGTTTCATGTCTGTTTTGTTTTCTCACAGCAAATTGTTACAAAGTTTACATGATTATTGTTCCCAACCAATTTCCAGTAAAAGGTTTGATAGCCTGGCTTTATTTTACATGGAGAAAAGACATGTTTTGTGAACCAAGTGATGTTGGTCATTGTGTTCGAAATGGAGTCACCGGCTGTAACATTACACAAACACCATTGTCATGGGTTGTGAATCGAGTTGCGCACATAATCTTGGCAAGATTTACCGTATTGCAAAAATCCGTTAATTGTCATAGCAAACACAACATTAAGCCCAATCAAAAGCATAGATCTGATCTATGCAGCATTCTGGATTTCATACCAGAGCAAAGCAAAAATCTCCAGATTTTCATAATTCGGTGTTTTCCTTTGTTATTATTATTATTATTATCATCATTATTGTTAGGAGGATTCCATGTTATCTATATCACTATTTTCCTCTAATTCCAATCAAACTATTGCATGTAGAATGAAAATTTTGAATGTTTATTATCTCTCGTCACCTTTAAATATTAAAAGTTTTCAATTTATTTTTTGTTTGTCAAATTGTAAAACTTCAGTGGTTGCTATCATTATCATTGTGACATAATAGCAGGATTGCTGACTCTCTCAGAAAAAACGGGACTTTCCCAGATTTCAAGTGAAATCCCAGCCACCTGGAAACTGCTCAATAATATTTGGAGACAGGTGTTATTAACTCACTCAATTCCCACCATTTTTCTTCATTTTGCACCCCAAAACCGGCCATGTCATCCATACAGGGAAATAGCACTAAACATTGCTTAAGGGGCGGGTCCTGAAATTTGGATTTTGCTCAAAAAATGCGATTTTGGGTTTTTGTTTTCACTTAAACGCCCTGCCTCTTCTGCGTATAAAAATGGTATCAAAAAGTGGATATGTCCATTCTAACGTGTTTGACCAATGGTCATTCAACGTTAGG